>JARQZK010004357.1:40000-82500 GCA_030704885.1 Cynegetis impunctata | reverse complement strand
ATCAACAAATAATATACAAGTGAAAAATAAAACATTTTCTTCATACATTTGTGACATTCTAATTTATTTTATTAATTCGATATTCAATTTTACTTGCATTGGCTTTATCTAAGTTTGGAAGAATCATATGGTTTTCTGTTTTGATTCAGGTTCATAATAGTTATTTATGTACCAAGTGCGTTATATAGATCCTTATGCCCTGAGGGAAACATTCGGCCCGAGGGCCTCTGGCCCGAGGGATGAATGTTGCCCGATGGGCATAAGGATCTAGTAACGCACGCGGTGCATACAAGATTTTATTTTTCACGAAAAAATTATTATATTATGATGAAAGAGCGATTTTAAAATCGTTTCATTGCTCCTATCTATGTTCCTTCTCATAGTAGGCATGTCATTTGTTGATATTTTGACGTTTGTGAATATTTTTGTCATCATATTCAGTGAATGTCATGCTGCTTTCTCTGTGTAGTATTATAGAAATAATGGAAATAAAAATGAATTTATCCAAGAATATCATAGAAAATGCAGCCAAAGCTGCGAATAATTCATTGCCGGAGAAATCCAGAGTCGTATACGACAAGGATTATGAAGTATTTAATCAACGAAATTTGCTTCATTTCTCCTAGTACAATAAGCGGGCGTTTTGAATCCATTATGCCCGCAAATGCGGGCATAATGGCCTAGGGCATAATGAGTGTGTTTATAGCAACCGTATCCAAGGTGAAATAAACATATTATATACAAGTGAAAAATAAATTATTTTAGCCTGCTATTTCGTTTGAAGTTTTTCTCTTCTTGAAGTTATATCTCGGAGGATCTTCAATCTGACCGGATTATTCCCTTTTACGATCCAACATTCGGCTAATACCCTCGAAAATTGAATACACATATTCGCACTCCGATCTGCGCGACTTCAACGACCGCTCGGGAACGTTGACCACATTAATAAAATCGTCATGCCGCTCGAGCATTACTTAATACCGGCATATTTTTCCGTCTGGGGCACATTAAAAATGCATTACGCGGAATAATGGTACTGGCGGCCGATCGATGGATTCGGGTCATCGTGTCGATGTAATTGTGTGGTTAATGACGGTTTATGTGTAGTTAATATATATATATATATATATATATATATATATATATATATATATATATATATATATATATATATATATATATATATATATATATATATATAAATGGATACGTTTGCCATTTTTTTTCGCGAAATTCATACATGAACATGAAATTGACCATGGTCGACTAGTATGTTTTTCATGATTTGATTGTTGTATTTTGCATATTAAGCGACTAGAATATTCGGAGCGCGCTCTCGTGAGTATATCCAAAGGTTTTAAATCACTATGTTAGTGTGCCTTGGAATCATATACACCACTGTTGTAGAGTAGATATCTTCATATCAGGAGGTACGTGTTTAAGCGACGAATTTCTGCATTTTCAGTCTAAGCGGTGAATTGTTGTTTCCCAATATTTTTGGTGGGATGGCGCTCTGGATTGTTATCCAGCCAGTGTTACTGACCACGATTTGTATTGGGGAACAATTAGAAATTTGTTAATTCACTCCGAGTCAAATAAGCTGCACTGATGAGATCTAATAAGATCGAAACAGCTGTATGCAGATTTTGAGTCGGGGTGACTTGACAATTTCTATAATTCACCGTTCGATTGTGAATGCAGATTTTGCGTTGCTGAATACGTATAACCAGCTTCCTTGGAAAGTTGTTTGATAATTTTTTAAATTATTAAAGAATTTTCCTTGCTCACTTTATGTAATGTACGAAATTCATACCTCGATTTCATCTTCAAATTAAAAATAAAGAAGAAAACTGTCCGTGGGTTATTGGAAATATCGCCGTCTAGTAATCAAACGGATTTTCAACGCAGCATTTCGCCACACGGTGGCTTCTTCAGATATAACTAGATACTGAAATTTTGGTGTTTCATCTGAAAGAAACGATGACAACACGAAATTAAATGTTAGTTTGAATGGTTCGGACAATGTTTCTTCGCTATTTGTGAAATTCTGGACGTTGTTTATAAAGTATCTGAAACAAAAATACAAGACAGAAATTTGCGTAGTAAATGGCAAGTTTTACAAAAAGTAAAATAGTTGAAAAAATGAATTCAATGAATTAGTAGGATTGAATGGAAGTATTTGAAAAATAATAAAATGGGATTAGTGAATATTTTCACTAAAATAGTGAAAATATAAAAATTTTTTATAGTTTTATAGTCTATATATATATATATATATATATATATATATATATATATATATATATATATATATATATATATATAGATAAGGATCCGCAAATGCTTCTTGTCCGAAATACAGGATGTAGAAAATCTAAGAATAAAATAGAATTTTGTATCATAACTTTCATACCAAGCTAGATATTTTTATGAAAATTGGTCTTTCGACCACACAGTGTCATTTTCCGATGTTTGGAGATTTCTGTCAGTGGCTCAACTTCAACTAAAAAAAGTATTGTTTAGCGTTTTTTTTATTAACGAATAGAAAAACCATAAAAATCGTTCATATTTTTTTACGCGAAGAAGGTGCGTTGTACAAAATTTAGGAAAAGCAGTGGCAGAAATTAGAAAAAAACGTTTAACATCGGCAAATGACACTCGGTGGTCGAAAGACGTAATACCAATTTTCATGAAAATATCTAGCGTGGCATGAAAGTTATGATAAAAAAACTATTTTTTTGCTTAGAATTTCAACACCCTGTATCTCGGACAAGAAGCATTTGCGGACCATTGTTTATATAAACTTTGTTTTGAAATAACTTGAAGAATATCCCCTTTCAGTTTGTACATGATATTTAGGAACATCCTGTATATTATATATATATATATATATATATATACATATATATATATATATATATATATATATATATATATATATATATATATATATATATATATATATATATATATATATATATTAAAACTTTCTCACTTCACCTTATTACCTCGTCATTTATATTATAGAGATTTGGTTTGATTTTGATTGTTCCAGGTTCGCAAAAATACTTTAAATTACTAGATTAACTCGTTTAATAAACGTTTCAAGAGTAGTACCTCCTTCCCCAGTATCTAAAATATAAATATAAAAATCTTAGTATAGACAAAAAAATAAAAATAAAAATAAATAAATAAGTATAAAACAATGTCGTCAAACAATTATAATATATATTTTGAAAATGATTTTCTTCATATATCTGGTATAATGAAGAAAATAATTTTCAAAATATATATTATAATTGTTTGACGATATTGTTTTGTACTTATTTATTTATTTTTATTTTTATTTTATTGTCTATACTAAGATTTTTATATTTATAGTTTAGATACTGAGGAAGGGAGTACTAACTACTCTTGAAACGTTTATCAAACGAGTTAATCAAAATTCAAAACCAAATCTCATATATATATATATATATATATATATATATATATATATATATATATATATATTATATATATATATATATATACATATTATATATATATATATATATATATATATATATATATATTATATATATATATATATATATAATTATATATATATATATATATATATATATATATATATATATATATATATATATATATATATATATATACATATAATTATATAAAGGTGTGAAGGATTCTACGACTGTCAAGTTAAAGAAAAATTACTTTAAGTTCAGGTCTGCAGTCAAATGTTGAGAATAAGGTGAACTCTTTTTTCTGTTCAAGCTTTCGAGCACATTTATTTGCTCTTCATCAGGAACTCTACAAAGAATTAAAAATGAACAATACTTAGTTTGAACAAAATCTCAGTTTGTGTACTTACGAAGGTGAGAATTAGAATTAATTTTTTCTTGTCGCAGTTTACAGATTAACATAAATAAAAAACAATACTACATAGTTCAAATCAAATAAAAATGATTGGATTAGGGACATACATAACAAGTTAAAATAAAATGTTCCCATATGACACCGCATAATCGATGTATACAATTGACGTGTATGAGATTGACAGTGACTTTATTGCCAACACAAAATCGAGACGAACACTACCAACGCACAAACTAAAGGATACCAACTTGATGTTCATTGAATTGACCCTAAGCCGGTAACATAGGGACTTAGGGAGAACGACTGAGTAAATACGAATAAATTATGTTGAGATTATCGATGTCAGTTCTGGAATTCATTGCATTAGGTTCTCTGAAAATCTTAGACATTTCGAGAAAAGTTCTCTTCTTTAAATTAGACTCATGCTCCAAGATAGTCACAGCATCATAATCCGGGTTATGGTCAAAAGAGACGGCGTGACTAGCCAATGAACAAGTTTTTTTCCTTATATTCCTTATATCGCTCTTATGGGAGTTGATTCTGTCTTTCAACCTCCTTTTGGTTTGGCCAATGTACTTCATTTCACACTGAGAACAAGGGATACAGTAAACTAACTTAGAGTTATCCAATATAGGCACCTTGTCTTTTAATTTTGGAAAAATATTGTTCAACACGATTAGGTTTTTGTAAGCAATTTTGATATCAGGAATCTTGGAGAGTAATTTGTTGAATTTATAATTTAGAGATTCAATATGTGGTAATGTAAGATAAGAAGCTGGTTGCAAATTAATATTATTTGGATTATTGATTGTATTATCATCATTCTTATTCTTAGGGTGCTCAAAATCAATGGAAGGCCTACCGAAAAGAAGTCTACAAACAAGCCTTCGTGGGTACCCACTGTTGATGAAAAGTTGCAAGAGTTTCTGAAGATTAGTTGTTCGTAGTGAAGTGTGACTAGTTTTCAGGAATTGTTACGCGTGTTTAACTCTTACCATGAAAAGTTGCAATTTACCATCGAAGAAGAAAACATTGAACAAAGTGTCCCCTTCTTAGATACGAAAGTAATCAGAAGGACAGACAACACTCTAATCACTAGCTGGTATATGAAACCAGGTGCTTCAGGAAGAATGTTACATTACAATTCGTATCATCAACACAGACAAAAAATAAATCTAGTCCTTGATATGAAAAACAGAGTAGTTAAAACTAGTCACACTTCACTACGAACAACTAATCTTCAGAAACTCTTGCAACTTTTCATCAACAGTGAGTACCCACGAAGGGTTGTTTGTAGACTTCTTTTCGGTAGGCCTTCCATTGATTTTGAGCACCCTAAGAATAAGAATGATGATAATACAATCAATAATCCAAATAATATTAATTTGCAACCAGCTTCTTATCTTACATTACCACATATTGAATCTCTAAATTATAAATTCAACAAATTACTCTCCAAGATTCCTGATATCAAAATTGCTTACAAAAACCTAATCGTGTTGAACAATATTTTTCCAAAATTAAAAGACAAGGTGCCTATATTGGATAACTCTAACTTAGTTTACTGTATCCCTTGTTCTCAGTGTGAAATGAAGTACATTGGCCAAACCAAAAGGAGGTTGAAAGACAGAATCAACTCCCATAAGAGCGATATAAGGAATTTTAAAAAAACTTGTTCATTGGCTAGTCACGCCGTCTCTTTTGACCATAACCCGGATTATGATGCTGTGACTATCTTGGAGCATGAGTCTAATTTAAAGAAGAGAACTTTTCTCGAAATGTCTAAGATTTTCAGAGAACCTAATGCAATGAATTCCAGAACTGACATCGATAATCTCAACATAATTTATTCGTATTTACTCAGTCGTTCTCCCTAAGTCCCTATGTTACCGGCTTAGGGTCAATTCAATGAACATCAAGTTGGTATCCTTTAGTTTGTGCGTTGGTAGTGTTCGTCTCGATTTTGTGTTGGCAATAAAGTAACTGTCAATCTCATACACGTCAATTGTATACATCGATTATGCGGTGTCATATGGGAACATTTTATTTTAACTTGTTATGCATGTCCCTAATCCAATCATTTTTATTTGATTTGAACTATGTAGTATTGTTTTTTATTTATGTTAATCTGTAAACTGCGACAAGAAAAAATTAATTCTAATTCTCACCTTCGTAAGTACACAAACTGAGATTTTGTTCAAACTAAGTATTGTTCATTTTTAATTCTTTGTAGAGTTCCTGATGAAGAGCAAATAAATGTGCTCGAAAGCTTGAACAGAAAAAAGAGTTCACCTTATTCTCAACATTTGACTGCAGACCTGAACTTAAAGTAATTTTTCTATAATTATATATATATATATATATATATATATATATATATATATATATATATATATATATATATATATATATATATATATATATATATATATATATATATATATATATATATATATATATATATATATATATATATATATATATATATATATTATTATATTTTTATATATATATATATATATATATATATATATTTATATTATCTATATATATATATATATATATGTATATGTATATATAGATATATATATATATATATATATATAAATATATTTATTAATATATATATTTATATATATATATATATATATGTATATATATATATATATATTTATGTATATATATATATATATATATATATTTATATATTTATATATGTATACAGTTGTAAGTATACGGAGTTGGAACCGAAACATTAATTTTCTTTCATTAATCAGAAAACCTAATCATCAACAAGCTCGACCGGTCCGCTTTTTTCTCATTCCACCGGCAGAGATATTCGAGGAAACTCGATTTTTCTTCCTAACTATCGCGCAAACTGTCGACCGAGCATACTGGTAGGCAGGTAGATTTTCCGCCGAGAATAAATTGCGTCCCTAATGGTAACGGTCACGACCGAACTCGGCGCAATAGGTCGTAAAAAAAACATCAGCATAATCCAAATTTCGACGCCATGATTATACGGCCTGAGAACTTTATAATATATACTTTGTAACGATCGAAATTTCCACGCGCCGAGGAAAGGGGTGCGTGGCGTTCGTTCGAAGTGGAAATCGCGCGTCGAGGGACTATTTCGGAGATATATTTCAATCCTCTTATCGATGGCCGGTTGGACGTTTCACGGAATGTGAATTTATTCAATGCTTCTCGGTGTCAGTCCGATTAGACTCTAATAAAAACAGAAACGCGCGAGTAAAAGAACTCCCCCACTAATTCGTATAGGTCGTATTTCCCGCTCAATTTTTAGTCGTATTTTCCCTGAAAATTATAGACTATTGGAGCGTATCCAAAGTCAACAGTAGCTTTTCATCTGTTTTAGACCTTCTGGACAACGATTTTCGAAAAATTTTTGATATATATATATATATATATATATATATATATATATATATATATATATTATATATATATATATATATATATATATATATATATATATATATATATATATATATATATATATATATATATATATATATATATATATATATATATATATATATACACATATACATATACAGGGTCTTGCCAAGTGAGTGCGAAAGTTTTCATCAGGTGATTAATTGTCGAAAATTAAATGGGGTCCTTTTATGTGAAAAAAAGCTTTAATGCCTTTCCTTGAAAAGTTACACGCTTCCAAAAATGAGCATTTTTTTTATTGTTCTTGAAAACTGAAAAGTTAAGTGGTGGAACACGCCCACAAAATGGGGCGTGTTCCACCAATAAAACGGATACTAATGAATATTTTTCAAATTTTGTTGTGATATTTCGAAAAGGAGAAATATGCGATCCCTACTCCATTTTTCAATTTTCTCAATTTGAAAATATGTGTTGAAAAGAACGATTCGTTGCAAAATTTTTTTAACCCCTGTTTGTGCTTGTAAAGGCAATAGTTTCTTCGTAAAAAAATAAAATTCAACATTGTGCAAGGACGGATCTTCTGTAAATGGAATCAAACAAATCTTGTGGGTCTGTCACGTTCTGTTGAAATGAAGCATAAAATACATAACAAAATTAAATGAAATCCTCCCGTTAATTTTCGACAAGGAATCACTTCCCAAAAACTTTCGCACTTATTTGGCAACACCCTGTGTATATATACATATATATATATATATATATATATATATATATATATATATATATATATATATATATATATATATATATATATATAGGTATATATCCACATCATAAAATCCCGAAAATCGTGATCTAGGTCTAAAACAGATTTCAAAACCACTTCCACACCACACTGTTGACCTAAGATAAAGTGCATAGTCCATTATTTTATGGAAAAATAACACTAAAAACATCGATTAAAAAATTTAAAATAATATTGATCTATACAGAAGGTTAACTATGTGGAATACAGCGTTACCGGACGCTCCATGGCACGGAAAAAACAAATTAAAAACCTAACTGTCCTCGCGAACGCCGAACACCTGGCAACCGCGCCCACAAGAGACCGTACAAGTTTGATTTATTCCACATCCAGACAACGCGACAATCCCGGAAAACTATGAATATCTAAACCGAATTCGATCAGATACGCCGGCCTCGTATGCGGTCGAAAAACTTCGCAAGAACTTTCGAATGCATTTCGCGATCGTGACCGCGAATCGAAATGGTCCCCTTCCGGGACCCCCCGTACGGCTCACCCCCTCCGAACATAGAACACAGGAAATGTGTTATTTATGAATTTATTCATGCGTCGAGACGTCAAAAACTATCTGTTCGAGGGGTTTTTAAGTGAGCGCGGTCGGCGCGGAAGAGGCGATTTTCCGCGGATAAATCGCGTTTCCACGCTCGATCCGATGGCGACCGGTGTTCCGAATGGGAAAATCGAACGGTCTGGGAAACGAACGGGGACGGGCGTCTCCGTGCGGTATCTAGGGTTATACTCGCGGTTATTGATGGAACTTTCGGATACTTCACGTATTCGGTATATTTGAGTCATTTTTTTTAGAGTAGGATCATTCATTCAAACGATGAATGTATATTTGCTTTCTAACCAAAAAGTTCACCGCTGTTATATATGTTTTAGGAATTTATTAACTTGTACATTTCCTAAAGTTACAGTTCCACTGGAAGAACATTTTTGTTGCTGTTGCGCGTTTCCGAAAATGTTCCTAAATGTTCCTTAAAATTTCTTCTGTTTCTGCAACAAATGTTGACTGTACCTACTTGTCACCCTTCAAGCTACGATGCCACCGGAGGAACATTTTTGTTGCTTAAATTTTGCATAATGTTCCTTAAAATTTCTGTACTACTAGAAATAGAAATTCTCGGTTTTTTCTTTATCTAGCTGAGATCTGTAGTTTTTCTTCAAAGAAGCCACCTCTGAAAATCCAGTAATCCCATCTATTCCCATCTATCCTAAAATTCAAAGAGTGATTACTAGATTGTATTTTGGTGTCGCCACCGTCGTGAAGGCTATGGAGGTTTCTTCCTAACACCATGTACGTATGCTTTCTGTCCTGAAGTACTAATGAAGTTCTATACCTATATATATATATATATATATATATATATATATATATATATATATATATATATATATATATATATAGAATTAATATATTAGCTTGATATTGTTATCAAAAAATAATTGACTTTGAATATGGTCCTAATGATAGTATTTCTTTAATTTTGATTAAACTCCTCCTGAAAAGATTGTTATGAATAGTTTCCATTTGCTCTTGAAGTAATGTATAAATCATAATATGAACTATTCTGATTTTTGTCCCCTCTAAATGAATCTGAAACGTTGTTATATATCTATATAGCGAAATGAACTTTGTTCCAAACCGTGTCCCACGACACTTCTTCGTCATTTTTGAAGTTTATCCTTAGATTAATCAGCTCCTTGTTGGATTAATCAGCCCCTGATTCAATTAATCAGCTCCACTGTATCCCACCATTTAGTGCTCCACAAATAGGACAGGGCTAATAAAATTTTATCATTATGTTTATTATTAAAAGTAGTGTCCATTAGTGCATCACTTATACATCCCTCATAGGCCTCCACAGCGGACGATCTACACATACATATATATATATATATATATATATATATATATATATATATATATATATATATATATATATATATATATATATATTTAAGATAAGTTGGGGTAAGTGGGCCCATGGGGTAACTGGGCCATCCCTCACCAAAATTTTTTTTACTTGTCACAAGGAAATTTCTCTCTGTTGTGTCAACACTGGTATACAGAAGTCACTAAAACAACAGCCATTTTGTGTCTAGCCTGGTAAGAAGTATTTTATTTTCTGCTCTAAATGTTGACCTTGTTTTACTTCTTCAACAACACAGTGCATGGACGGAGTCAATAATTTTTGTTAAGTTAATTTTTTTGTTATAAGAATAAAATGTCAATGCATTTAGCTAACCTAATGTTCATGTAACCACCTGTAAGGTTTTTTTTGCATATACTGCTCTTTTTTGGGCTTAGGGGGTTATGACCCAGTTGCCCCAGTTGATTTAGTGGATTGGGGCAACTGGACCATACCTTCAGGGAAACTGGGCCCAGTCATGGCCCAGTTACCCTGTACTCTGAGTATGTAGAAAAAAGAGAGGAAGACAAGAGGAAAGAAGAGTTGGCTTTACAAAAAAAAAGTAAGAAATTAGAGGAAAAACTTCTGAAGAAGAAGAATAGCCTGAAAACAAAAAAGATAATAGTTGAGAAAGATGTCAAGGAAAATGAAAATTTTTCTAACACTAGAAAAATTGAAAAACGGAATAAGAAAATAAAAACTTAAAATGACATGGAGACCAGTGAAAATGATAAATCATTTCAACTTATTGATACAGATGATGAAGCTATAGATCTCATGGACTTATGTGACGAATATGAAACAGAACGTATTGACCAAGTGGAAATGGAAACAGCAGTTTTCGAAAAAAACATTAAGACAGGAAAGTATGTCCTAGTTGATATCAAAGGCGGCTTGAAGAAGGCAACACAATTCAAATTGCATATATTTGTATAATACTTATAAAAATACAGTATTTTTCATTATTCAAACAATGTATTCAATTTTATTTCAACCTTTATTTTCTTCGGTTGGCAACAATCCATCTTACAAAATCAAAAAAGGGTTGAAAACATTTTTTTTGATGGGAGTCAAAATTTTCCTGAGATTGTAAAGTATACAAAGACTAGGCCCAGTTACCCTGTTATATATTCCATAGCTTTCTGAGAGAAATACATCAGAGTGGTCCAGTTACCCCAATTTTCAGGAGAACTGGGTCCACTTGTAACCAAAAAAATAAAAAATTTAAAAAATACTTTTTTTATCAAGTAATTAGCTATACACACTCTGCATATTGCACTTGTTCAAATGTATTATCAACAATAATTAATAGCTTACATATTGGTGTAGTTATAATCTTGTAAAAGTGGAATTTGAAAAAAAGTTGAAAATCTATGGCCCACTTACCCCAATTTACCTTATATATATATATATATATATATATATATATATATATATATATATATATATATATATATATATATATATATATATATATATATATATATATATATATATATATATATATATATATATATATATATATATCAACGTTTCCATTCTGAAGTCGTTAAGATTCATCCTCTCTCTTCAGGATTCAATATCATTTTTTTCATCCCTCAAGTTTCATTGTGGACGCAAATTTTCCACTTTCGCCCGGCATCACGTCGATCACGTGGGAAATTCTCGTTCGAAATTCCGCGTTTCGAATAGCACACGTCGCGCGTCAAACGTTTCGGCCCTTTCTAACTGTTTACCGGCACCACTATAACGACCTCGCGAGGACGCGTCAAAATCTATGGATGACGATCGAACAGCTCGCGGAACTGATTCGCAGTTTCGCCTGCTCATTAGCTAAGTAGCAGAGTGGGAGAGAGAGAAAGCTAGTTTCCCGAGGGGAATAAATTACTCGGGCAAACATCACGCCGCACCAAAGGCAAATCGAATCTCGCCCAGAGTCGAACGACGGAACGTTGACGGCAGTTCAAAGGGAATACGTCGTACGGGAAACGGCGCCACATTCGATTCGCATATTTACAGACATATTCAATCCGGTCGTCGATTGATCTCGAACGAGATTGTAAGAGTTCAATTTGCGACCGAGTGAACTGATTCGAATAACTCTCGTAAGACGTTTCGGAATTGCGTTTGCGAATCGTACGAGCTCAAGGGAAACGGAAAATCATAGGTATTCCTGATTTTGATTTGAAAATCTCTAGCGTTAACCTGAAAATTTTAAAATTTTTGAGAAAGAATATTCGGAGTTTAAAAATTGTCATTTACGTTACTATAATTATCACATGCCGTATTTTTCGAGTGAAAAATAATAGTTATTTATGCTTACCAAGTGCGTTATATAGATCCTGCGCGTTAGGATCTAGTAACGCACGTGTTGCATACAAGATTTAATTTTTCACGAAAAAATTATTTTATTATAATAAAAAATCGATTTTAAAATCGGTTCATTGCCTATATACTTTCCATTTTCCTTCTCATAGTAGGCATGTCATTTCTTGATATTTCGACGTTTGTGAATATTTTTGTCATCATGTTTGGTGAATGTCATTGCTGCTTTCTTTGTGTAGTCTCATAGAAATAATGGAAATGAAAATGAATTTACCCAAGAATATCATAGAAAATGCAACCAAAGCGGCTAATAATTCATTGCCGGAGAAATCCAGAGTCGAATACGACAAGGATTATGATGTATTTAATCAATGGAAGTTGCTTCATTTCTCCTCGTACAATTAGCGGGCGTTATGATCCATAACGCCCGCTCATAACGCCCTAGGGCGTTATGAGTGTATTTATAGCAACCCTATCTGAGGTGAAATGAACAAATAATATACAAGTGAAAAATAAAAAACTACAGTGTACTGTATTCGCACATACACCGCATCCTAAAATACACTTGTATCTAGTGTTCAATTATGAAAAAAATACTTCCTCGAATTGGACGAATCCTTCCAATCTCAGGGAATCATATCGACGACGAAAAACACGAAATGAATAAAAGCAAAACGATTCTTTTTTCATTTTTCACTTGTATATTATTTGTTGATTTTACCTTAGATACGGCTGCTATAAATACACTCATTATGCCCTAGGTCGTTATGAGCGGGCATTATGGATCATAACGCCCGCTAATTGTACGAGGAGAAATGAAGCAACTTCCATTGATTGAATACATCATAATCCTTGTCGTATTCGACTCTGGATTTCTCCGGCAATTAATCATTCGCAGCTTTGGCTGCATTTTCTATGATATTCTTGGGTGAATTCATTTTCATTTTCATTATTTCTATGACACTACACAAAGAAAGCAGCAATGACATTCACTAAATATTATGACAAAAATATTAACAAACGTCAAAATATCAACAAATGACATGTCTACTATGAGAAGGGAAATGGAAAGTATAGGAGCAATTAAAATCGATTTTTCATTATAATAGAATAATTTTTTCGTGAAAAATAAAATCTTGTATGCACCACGTGCGTTACTAGATCCTAACGTCCATCGAGGATCTATATAACGCACTTGGTACATAAATAACTCATATAAGATGAGGGCAAGACTGTCGGATCTAGTCCGAACGATGAACGCTAGCGAACAATCGTCAAAATCAATGAACAGCCCGGCCGAGAATTAAAAATGAAATATGAGAGGCGCTGACAAGGAGTGATGAGTTGATTCGCGTTAATACGAAGGGCGCCACCCCCGCCGCCCCCGTTCTGATGAAATTACCCCGGTCGTTTCTCTTTCGCGAGATGCAATAAAGGCAAGAGCAAACAGGACCCCACTTTTTGTTACCGAACTTTTCGTCCGAAAAAAAAATTAGGTCGGAAACCGTCATCGTACCGATGTAAAATTCTGCCCAACTACCGCAATTTATTTTATGTAATCCGGACGTTTTGTTTTTGTTAATTTTTGATTTATTATGTTTTTCAATTTTATAACAAGTTTTTTTTTTAATCTCGAGGGACCTTCAGTTTAACGCCGGTTCCGAACGGCCAATGGGCTTGCAAACGATGTACAATACCCAACAATTTATCTTATATATAGAACCACTAAATTCCGGACATGCACAACACCCAAGAGAATGGTGGGACTCGAACCCACAATCCTCGATTTACAAACGGTACAAGCGGTACACCTTACCGCTGGTCTACCGAGGCCTCTAATAAGTTCGGAACGTAGATGGATTTTGTTTATAAAACATGCAAAGCATATCTACAACATTTAATGCCGACACTGAAAGTTTCGAAAAACTAGTATTAAAAATACTTCCCAACCCTACTGAGCATGAAACAATAATCAATTCAGATACTCTATCAGGGAATAGGGTTCTAATTTAATAAGCATTATGGATAACTAGGGCGAAATTTCCGAAAACCTGAAAATGTTTCTTCATAAACAAAATTTCAAAGTTTCATATAAAACCAACAATAGCATTGGAAAATTGATTATAAACAACAAATCAAAAATTCATAGAGATGAACGTGCTGGTGTTTATAGACTCGACTGTAACGATTGTGAAAAATTCTATATAGGACGTACAATTAGAAATTTCAAAACCCGAATTCACGAACACCAACGTAGCTATACTAAGCAGAAAACGGACTCTAATTATGCGTGCCATTTTATTCAAGAAAAACCATACCTTAAATCACAATTATAAAATATTACAGTTAGAAAATAGTCCACACAACACCAACTGTTGGGAATCCCTTTACATCAATAAATATAAAAATTCCGGAAACCTAGTTAACGACCAGATTGAAGTGAACCCTTCTCCTCTCCTCAATCTGTTCAATGTACCTACCAATAACTCTGAATGAATTGCTTATTGTTATTTAGTTTCTCCAGGAACCCCTCTGTTATATTCAATTTTCGTATAAATAGATTGTTTTGTAATACCTACCATAGTTTAGTACGAGATGAAGTCAATGTTATGACGAAACGCGTTTACTCAATAGATTTTTATTTCAACATATGAAAAGTTCGTTTTTTATTTCTTTATAAAGTTATGAATATGAACTTTCACCAAGTAAATGCCAATTCAATTCAAATAAATAAATAAAAGCATCTTTTAATAGTATTTATCTACTTCTATTGAATAATATATTCATTATTCAACTGCATTTTAGCAATTAATAAGTAGTATCTATTACCAAACAGCGTGAGTAATAATAACTCACTGCTATAACTCACTGTATAGTTTACTAAGATCCCAAGTAAGATCGACTGTCACTCATCTGCTAATGTCACTTGAATAATTCTGACGTTTTCAAATTAAGTTAATACTACCTAATTATTGTGAATTTGTATTTGTATCTTAGTATTTATTGTTATAGTCGTAGATAGAGTAGAGTATTCCACTTGCGGTAATGATCATAACTCACTTGATGAATTACACTACGCAAACTTCATCTGCGTGAGTTATGACCTACATTACCGCTCGTTGAATAATATACTATTTTCCGTCGACCTCTAAATAAAAGCTTACTTTAACGTACACGAAATTGATCATTAATGACCCATTTTAATGTGCAATTTCTCCTATTTTAATGTATGATTGTCATGGGCAACCAAACACAGAAGTATTCAGCACGGAATAGTTGAATTATTCTGTGTCTGTACTGTTATTCCACAGAGAAAAGGAATTCATAATTCAAATCGAAAAATTTAACTCTATACAAAATAAAGTAGAAACTGCGGAAAAAATTTTATGCAATAATCGTTCGAAAGTAATTAACACTTCAGCTTCCACCAGTTCCACATATTCCTTATCGGATATTGTAGGTAATGTGAACTATTCAGAATGTCACATGTCTAATATTCCATCTATGAATTTCTCAAATTGTTCCATCGGGAGCATAAATATAAATATATCGAAATGAACATAGAAATTTATATTGCGTCAAGTGTATCTGTCATGCAAAATAAAAATTGATTTCAATCAAGAATTTATACTCAATTCATGATGAGGTCGACGGAAAAATCTTGTAATAAACTCGTTTATTAATGTAGCGATTAATGGTCTTGAACTATTAAAAATATCTCAACCATTAATCGCTATCATTAATAAACTAGTTTATTAAATAACTATAAATGACTCATATTCTTCCACTCAAACGAAACTGTATACAATACGTGTAAACGAATTCCCGATGCGGTCCTGAGGACGTAAACTCAATTTAGACGGCGCTTCACTTCACGCCCCGAGCCTGACGAACGCCATATTTAATGTTATCATTTATTCATGACACTCTCAGGTAGATCTCTCACACGCCCTCTCTTTCATCCTTCGAAGGAATTCGTCACACCTGTTACCGAGAAAGCTCTTCGTCGCCTCTCTCGCGATAATGACTGAGGGCGTTTATTGCCTTCGCGAAACGTCGATGCGAGAATTGGCCGCCTTCTTTCAACGCACTCGACGAAGAAATTCCGGATCTTTCGGGCTACGTACGAAGAGTAAATGGGATGAAATTGTACGACAAATGGCCCGGTTATGCTTTCCACTTGTGTGCGTTAAAAGAAAATTGGAGGTTTGGAAAATCGATTACCGTGGAGCGTTCGAGGAGTGAAGTCTTCAATTGCTTAGCGTATTGTAAAGTCGTCGACGCGTTAGGATTTGAACTGAATGCGTAAGGGCACTTTATTTCTGAGGGTAAAAGAACTTCATATTAGAATATCTGTGAGTTATTTAGAGAGGAATCGAAAAAGAATTTAAACAATATTGTGCCAGAATTACAACAATTTTATGTGCGAATTTTCGCAAGATTAACTTTAGAAGATTCTAGACATAACCTTAAATTTCCTGGCGAAGAAATTATGATAATAATGTGGATAAATAACTGAGATTGAATTCTCGCACATCACTTGGTGAAACATCATAGAGAAAGTTTAAACTTTAAAATGAAACACACTTGGCTTAAGTTTCAGTATAAAAAATATTTAGATACTGTATTTAGCAGTAAAGGGTAGTCGACATGTTTCGAGTTATGAACTCATTATCAAGACTGACTACAGGAGGGTATTACATCTTATTCTATAAAACAGACAAAAGCAAAGGTGATACCTGAGAATCAATTTGTTCGTTTACAAGGGCTAATTTACTATTATAGGCGGAACTTATTTCGAGAATTTCAAGGAGGTCAAGGCGCTTTCCTTTGTTACCATAATGCAACAATTGGGTTTTGTTGAAATCTAGGAAATGATAAATTTTTTACAATATTCGGAGAAGTCAATGGTATTTTTATTTTGTAAAATTAACTTTTTATGTTCTTCAACACGAATGTTTATATTCCTTCCTGTTTGTCCAATATAGAAAGCAGGACATTCGTCGCAAAATATTTTGTAAACACCACTGTTTTCTCCGATTTTAGATTTTTTTAAATTATTGACCAAGAATGACTTCAAGTCTCTTTTATTTGTACAAATTGTTTTAACGTTATTTTTCGATAGTCTGTTACAAGTTTTGCTACTCAAATTTGGCACATGTACCTGTGTAAATAAAACTTGGGTTTTTGATTTTCGATATGTTTTGTTGAAAAACAAAATATAGTGAAAATTAAAAACCCAAGTTTTGATTTAATTATTGTCATGGATTTTCATCAACTACGGGCCCAATCAAATTGTTATTATGAAGAAATTATGAATGACTGGATAAACAATTTAAAATCGGTTCATTGCTTCCTTACTTTCCATTTTCCTTCTCATAGTAGGCATATCATTTGTTGATATTTTGACGTTTGTTGAATATTTTTGTCATCATATTTAGTGAATGTCATTGCTGCTTTCTTTGTTTAGTCTTATAGTTATAATGGAAATGAAAATGAATATACCCAAGAATATCATAGAAAATGCAGCCAAAGTTGCGAATAATTCATTGCCGGAGAAATCCAGAGTCGTATACGACAAGGATTATGAAGTATTTAATCAATGGAAGTTGCTTCATTTCTCCTCGTACAATTAGCGGGCGTTATGATCTATTATGCCCGCTCATTACGCCCTAGGGCGTTATGAGTTTATTTATAGCAACAGTATGTAAGGTAAAATCAACAAATAATATACAAGTGAAAAATAAAAAATATTTTGGGTTCAAAATCAGCTCGTGCCTGTCTGTAATTCATCGCACGATGGATTGCCGATCGTTTTCCGAGGAGACCCGAACGTAATCCGTGGTTGACAAACTCCGACAATTCGAACTTTTAAACGCGGGCCGTAGATCTCGTCGTTCCGTTTCGGTATCATGCCGCCATTACGAGATGGCGGGCAAAAAGGCCGGCATCTCCTCGGCCCTTGAATAATTCATGGAAACGGCGGAATTGGGATTAAATTAACTCGATGCAAATTTCGCGCGATTCGTTTATTCGCATCCCTCTTTCGCATTAAGTAATTTGGCGATGTAATCGATAGCTTTGCGCTCTCTGTTATTTCCTACGGGAGTACGCTTAATTCGGGGTTAATAATCGACTTGTCGTCGTTGATTTCTTGTTTGGGAACCGACGTTCGGGGGTGGTTCCGACTTGGGCACGAAAAATTCAATCTCCTTTGGGAAATCGCAGAAATATGGACTCTGCAATTGTTTCGATGATATTTAGATCAGGAGAGCTAAGATTGATTGTTGTCCAGGGGATGTGGGAGAATGTATGTTACCATTCTGGAAAGCGGTGCAGTTAAGGTGGTGGGAAGGTTCAGACGCGCTTCGGTAATCGGCAGTAACTCGGCACCAATTCGGCGTATGCAGTTGGAATTGTCTCAATTTGTTAATATTTTAGTCCTCCTTTGTTTTTTATTAGTAATAATGTTTTGTCAAAAAAACTCGTTATCCCAGAAAACGCTTTCAAATTCGAGAGGCGTTCGTAAATCGTTTCTTTTTACCAATTTTCCTCTGAAAATAATGAGTTTCCTCAAGAATGTTCATTGTATTGATAAGGCTGATACTTAATGCAAATCAATAAACATTAAAGAATGGTCAATAACAACGTTTTTTACGCTTATTAAGGCGCAATTTCACTGGGGCAACATTTAAGCGACATGTAGCATGCGACAATGACGAAATTGTCAATCTCCTTTGGGAAATTATGGAAATATCTACTCAGTGAAATTGTTTCGTTGATATTTAGATCGGAAGAGCTAAGATTGATTGTTGTTCAAGGAATATAGGAGTGTGGGAGAATGTATGTTGCCATTTTGGAAAGCGGTGCAGTTAAGGGGGTGGGAACGTTCAGATGCGCTTCGGTAATCGGCCGTAACTCGGCACCAATCTGGCGTATGCAACTGAAATTCTCTCAATTTGATGATATTTTAGTCCTCCATTATACTATTTATTATCAATAACTTTTTTTTCAGAAATGAGTTTTTTTGAAAAAAAAAGTTATTGATAATAAATAGTATAATGGAGGACTAAAATATCATCAAATTGAGAGAATTTCCTGGAAAACGTTCTCAAATTTGAGAAGCGCTTGCAAATCGCTTGTTTTTACCGATTTTGCTTTGAAAACAACGAGTTCGTATTTTCCAGTGGTTCATTGTGTTTCGATTGGGGACAATATTATCTCTGTTCAACAGTAGATAACCTACCTACATCAAGTTGAAATTTACACTAAGTTTTTATCATTGAACATGAAAATCAATTATAAAATAAAGAAGAGGACGAATAAATTAAATGGGTAGAGGAACTATGTATACATCATGAAAAGGCTGTATGATAATCACCTATTTATTTAAAAAGTAAGAAAACTTTCAAAAGTTTCAAGAAAACATTTCTGACATGTCTACTTTCATCACCAACTGAAGAGGTTTTGAGTATAATGGACAAAACTAAGTACTTACCTGCAGAACTGAAAGAAGCAACATGAAATGAAAGAAGAATTAACATAAATACTCTGCTTGAATGGTTTGAACGTAATGAGTTATTATATTTTTTGAATTTTCCTGTCGTCCTAAAAGTACGGCGGACTTCTGAAAGTCTGGTTTTTTTATAGAATCTTTGTTTTCCTGGTTATATAATTGAATATTTTAGTTTCTACCTAGCTATAGAGTCAAGTTTTATTTCATATTCTTGATGTCATGATAAACTGTTAATTTGGTTGTGCAAATAAACATTTTTGATTATTATAATTTTAATAGTATCTCTGGTTGTTACATGAAAGAAAATACAATTATCTAGAAACTCTGGATGATGGCCCAGGTTCAGATTCCGATAAAAGTGGAAGATTTTTCGTTGGAATAGCATTGGACTTGAAAAACCCTACGTTTTCGGTTAGCTGAAAATTGCACATCGTCAGTTGGTATAATTCTATATGGAAAAATCCACAAACTTACTGCGGGGAAAATAATTATTCTCAGTAAACTGTAAAGAACAACTGTCTTATGTTCAGACATTTTTTTCAATCTTCAAGTTATGAATCCACACCTTTCTTCTGTCCATCATTTCCTTGTTTCCCAACTTTGTTTGGAATACAACTTTGAACTGTCAAGCTTTCGGAAAGGTATGTAAGCTATATTCGGGTTTTTTTTCGCCCAAGATGAACAATAGTTACACAACAATAGTGATTCATCTCTTCTGAACGTTTGTAAAAGATCCCAAACAAAATTAAACACAATTAAAACTCAACAACTTCTTATATAAAATACACGTAAACAGATGTAAACAAAGCAATCTATGTCCCATACGTTAGTAATATTCGACACCGATAGGGGGCGTATCGCTTATCTACGTTCACCAATTGGATATATCGGAGAAATGTAATCATCTGAAGCAGCTGAAGTTTCGCCGAAACATGCGTTATCATGCGTAATTTGTCTAATGAAGGTATGAATTGTTTTCATTAACCATTGTTTGATAATTGAATATTAAATAAGCGGAATTTTTTTCCAGTTACCCTCGTATTACCTTCATCTTGTTTCTCTTCGAGTCTCGCTTTCTAGTGCGCTATCCGCATCCGTCAAGATTCGCCCCAGATATCTAGCATGCACGACCGGATAATTTCCGAGTTTATTTCTTCGCCCCCCCGGCAGGAATCCATGGCCATTTTTCTTGGCGTCGGGGCCGTCCAACAACAAATTACGTTCCACGCTTAGTGGCCCGTCGTCTTCCTTCGGGACCCTCTTAAGAAGGTGAATGTTTATAAGAACAATTTAACGGTTCGCCGGTTGTCCAGGCTCCGCGCGCGTCCCTATTGTAATGAGATAGGGACGATCGGACGCTTTTCCGGCTCCCTGGGGGGGCTGTAGATCTAGGTTAGATAGAAGAAAATTGCGCGACCCAGATGTTCCTCGAACAGCTGTACGCCTGTACAGGGATTGTGGAAAATTGGATCTGTGCTATGGATAATTATTGTTTTAAAATTATACAGGTGTATTATAGCGAAAACGGAATTATGTTCATTCATATTTGTCTTGAAATCATGAGCAGATTAATCTACAAATATGTTTTGCATTCAATTAGAAAACACCCTAATATATATATATATATATTTTTTTTTATTGACCAGAATACCTCCGTGTTTTGATGATATAGTAAAGTGATCAGGGTTTGGAACGGATAAAGGCCTTTTTTTAAATTACGTATACTTCATTTATTTCTGTCAACGTTTCGACTACCTCTTTGTAGTCTTCATCGGGACACTGCAATTATGATTTTGATGTTATACAATTCTAAAAAATATATATATAGCTGTCTCAAACTTACCAAACAGTTGAGGTTAACAATTAAGCAGTATGGAAAGGAACAGAAACATCGTTACAATTGTTTCAAAAACTTGTCAAACATTTAAGAATAATACAATTATGGAAAACAACTTGAGTAGACAAAAAACCACGAAAATTTACTTTTAATTTTACAGCAAGAAACAACAATCTTAATTATATACAACCTTCTTATATCAAATATCGGTTAACAATAACAAGTTGGGTTAGAAATCGCATTCATTGACATTTTTACAGCTAACTAATCTATGGATAATTTTTCTTTTTATTTTAATGAATTTAAACAATTTTATGTTCAGTGTGCTACACTACATTGGCCAACTCCTGATGTTGGTCAATTTTATTATTATGACATATCAAATATGAATAGATATTACTAATGTTCTTGATATCAGACCGTGAATTCATTGTTGACGGGTTAATTTTTATATGCTGCATTTCTAAGAATTTTCTTTTGTTTAGATTCTTCTCAAAGTCAAGGATTTTCACATCATTAAAATCTACGTTATGACCCGTATTTCTAATATGTTCCGCCAACGCACATCTTTTGTTAGGGTGTTTTACATCACTCTTGTGCTGTGTTAAACGTTTTTTCAACTGTTGTGAGGTTTGTCCCACATAACACAACTCACGAGAAGAGCACTGAACCTTATAAACCACATTTTTACATTTCAAACTAGGAGTTTCATCTTTTTCGTGGTTTTTTGTCTACTCAAGTTGTTTTCCATAATTGTATTATTCTTAAATGTTTGACAAGTTTTTGAAACAATTGTAACGATGTTTCTGTTCCTTTCCATACTGCTTAATTGTTAACCTCAACTGTTTGGTAAGTTTGAGACAGCTATATATATATTTTTTAGAATTGTATAACATCAAAATCATAATTGCAGTGTCCCGATGAAGACTACAAAGAGGTAGTCGAAACGTTGACAGAAATAAATTTAGTATACGTAATTTAAAAAAAAGGCCTTTATCCGTTCCAAACCCTGATCACTTTACTATATATATATATATATATATATATATATATATATATATATATATATATATATATATATATATATATATATATTTTTTTATATATATATATATATATTTTATATCTATATCTATATATATATATATATATACAATTATATATATATATATATATATATATATATATATATATATATATATATATATATATATATATATATTCTGTCGGATTCAAATCATTCTCTTTCCCGTGAACTTTCAGCTTTTAACTCAATGATCCACAGAGCGTTTTCAATTACGTTATCCGTACCAAATTTAGCAAAAGAAATTTCTACTATAAAAATATATGCTTCAAATAATGGTTTTCTTACAAGTTTGATAGATAAAATGATAAATAAGAAACGTAGTCAACTAGCGTACAACAGCATATATCCTCAATCGAAAGTAGAAAAATCGGAAAAATTCGTATTTTTAACATATTTTGCTCCTCTAACAGAAAAAGTTGCTAATGCCATACCGAAAGGTAATATTAAAATTGCTTTCAAGCCTAAGACAAAACTCTCAGGATTTTTATTCAATGCCAAAGATGTCACTTCAAAATTTGAAAGTTCAGGAGTTTATAGGTTGATTTGTCCTTTATGTAAAGGAGTGTATATAGGTCAGACTGGTCGATCGTTCAAGACAAGATTTCGAGAACACCAACAGTATTTTTTGAAAAATAAAACGGATTCAACGTTTTCAAATCTTTGCCGAGAAATCCACCACCCGTTTCCACAAATAGATAACTTTCAAAATTTGCACAAGTTTATATATATATATATATATATATATATATATATATATATATATATATATATATATATATATATATATATATGTATAATGAATATTCATCATTTCTCTCACAATAAAGGATATAAATACAAACATAAATTGTGAATAAATATTCATCCCTCGAGCCAAAGGCCCTCGGGCCGAATGTTTCCCTCCGGACGTAAGGATCTGTATAACGCACTTGTAACATAAATAACTATTATCTACTCCAGTGAGTTAAGAAGCTCTTACCGCACGCATTTTGAGTGAGTTAAAACCTTCTTAACTCACGCATTTTTATTACCGCACTCTTTCTTTAGATGACTACCAAAATAAAATAAAAAGTCTGTAAAACATTTATTTTGCAATACCTACTAAATACAAGTTTAATAAACTACCTATTTTATTAATATCATTGAATAGTAAGCCCAAACAGACGAAGGCTTGTAAGTAGAGGATAAATTGGAAAAATATGCTATGAGTACCTTTTCATTTCCATAGTTTAGGATTTTTTTTATCCGAACACCACTCTTCATACTTATGGTATACAGACTCATACTTCTGCCTGGATTTTTCTGGTAGCAATCCAGAAATGGCTCTCGATGCCTCTTCTTCAATATCAGAAGGAATACTTTCCGAATCGCTCATTTTAGATTACAATTTTTGAAACTTGACTTTAAAGTGACATCAATATTATTTAATATCAAATTGACATTGCCATGCATGGTGTTTCAGGTACTTATTTGAACAAAGTTATTAAGGTAAAATTAATTATAATAAAAATTAAGCGTATAAAAATAAGTATCCCGGTTAGGAGTAGATAAAATATTGTAACCCCAAATAACCCCATTAAGACACTTGTGTGGTTACACAACTCGTGCTACGCACTCGTTGTGCAACTTTCACACGCGTATCTTAATGATGCTGTAACTCACTTGTATCGTAAATAACTATTAAAAGCGTTTCAAATAAAATATAAATTATTTAGTTTCCGATTTAATCAATCTTTGAAACCAGGCAAACATTCATTATCGCCCATCCGTAAACATTTATTTCGTCCAGTTCGTGCCTTCAGCTTCGTCTCTTCATCAACCATTGGTCACGTAACCCGAATATTTTTCGAGAAAGGGCTGCTGATTGTTTTCTCCCCTTTATTCCAATTCGAATCAATGCCGTTAAGGCATGTTGCGGTAGCTTATGAATCTTTTATGGGAAATCTCTGTCTTCTGCGCCGTTTTCTCCGACAAATCACCTGAAAATTTTCCACGATTGAGAATCGGTGGGAAAAGGAAAACTTCATCGAATGAGACGGATAAAATTTGCCAGGAAGCAGCACGATATAAATTTTGATTAATATTCACCTTTTATCAGTTATTGTGTTTTAGTGGACCATGTACGAAAATGGAACAAATATTTAGGAATAATTATGAATTTTGTTCATCCTTCATGCGAATTTCTAAAATTTTCAATTGGAATACTTGGCAGAACTTGAATTGTTTCAAAGATTTCATTTGTTGTTTAATCATTTATGTATCTTTTGCACTAAAATACTGTTTTGCCAAAACCAGTCCTTTATTTTCGATAAAAGCGTAATTTTTTATTAATTCCGGAAAATTTTTATTTTCTACATGCCCGAATATTTATTTATGCATTTCTTTGTTGCATTATTCGACATTTGTTGAATTTTCTTCTGTCAGAACTACTATTCTTTTATTGTATTACTTCCACATCACAACGGGATGTGAAGAAGTATATGGTCCGAACATTTTTTTAAATTAATTTTGCTAAATCGACCTAAGAAGTCCCTAAGCGTTTGAAAAACTAATGTGAGCGAAAAAAATTTCTGTAATTATGAGCTATTAACTTTAAATTTGGTGCACAGGTAGGTATCCATAAGAAGACGGATCAGATTTTTTTTGAGCCAATTTGGTGCAGTGAAAGGGGGTGAAGTAGGTGTAATAGTTGTTTGTACAATAAACACTTGTTATTTACTTTAGTTATTTATTAATAGGATTGTGCGACTCTTACAAATGTGGTGCATCGACTGGCGTAACTGGAGAAGTCACTTATTGTGACATATATGACAATGTCATAGAACTTAAAGAATAGTGAGAGATGGAGCATATATGAAGCGCCCCCACATGTTAGTTACAATAACTATCATGTATATGTAACATCTCCCTCTTTTATGAAAAGTAACGCAAACAGCCTAACCAATACAATAAGAAAACTTAAAACTATGTTAACAGTTTATAACCCGAATCTTAGCGGCTTAATGACATTACGTCCGGAACGAGTTTTATAAGGTGCACTAGCAGGTGGAGTCGCGGTAGCTTTTTCAACAGGTGTAACTGACTTTTGACTCACTTCACGGCACTCACGATGAGCAACAAAATCAAAAAAAATTGAAATCTTTCATTGAAGATCTAGTAATACGTAGTTTAGGGTGTAATAAAGATTTTTAAATTAAAATCGATATGACATTTCAACAATAAACCTCAGTGAGGTAAAAGAAGTGGGTAGAAATTATTGTAAAAAAGGTGTAATACATCTTCTTAAGCGTTTTTAGTTACACATATTCTCATTTCCGATTCTGTATGATAATTTAATACATAATTATGAAGGGAGAAAGATGGGTGAAAAGGAGAGGAGGTAAAAAATTTCAGAAAAAGTTGAGTATTTTTTAAGTAATTATAAGTTGTTGCTTTTTAAAATAAAAAGAAAACGGTGTCATGGGACACCAGGTAGGAACGAAGTTCCTTCGGAAAATATAGAAGGACCACAATTTGCGAAAACGAAACATGTGCGTGTCGGGGTACACGACAAAAGTGATAACTTATACTATTCCAAGTTGAAATAATTTATATTGAAATGTGGGGCTAAGAGCTCTTATGAGATTGTAAATAAAAAAATGAAAAAAGCCAGGAGTCACCTCTGGGTTTCGAACCCAGAAATACGTCACACCAGGGTGCAGTACTTAGACCAATCGGTCGTCAATTCAATGTAAAATTTAGACGCAAGAGTGTATATAACGAGAGGATAACTTATCGCCACGCTTTATAATTGAATATAAACCTACAATACGAGTACGTAGTCATTATTTTATGGAACAAATTTGTAAAGCTTTATCTTTTCATTATGCCATATCTGACTCCTATCGTAATCTGTTCTTTTATACATATAACTTATACACAATTATTTCGATGTTTCACATATGACGTTTTCGAGTTGCTTGTTCATGAATTCATGAGTACCTACATATAATGCATTGGCGATTGACTTGGCGAAGTGGGATCAGAAAGAGAAGGGATGAGAGAATGTAAAGAAAAAGGAAGAAAGAGAAAGGTATACAATATTCGCTTGTGTTAACTAGAAGCGTGACTTTCGTCAGTCTACTTTCGTCAGTCTACTTTCGTCACACTTTTAGTCTCGCATATTTTTCAGTTTGGTCCCGCAGCGAAATCCCCATCTCCTCCAAGCCTGCCGTAAGGAACTTCGTTCCAAAAAAATACAGTATTGCCCAAAAAATTTGACAATACAGGATATAGTGATATAGAAGTATCGGTTTGATTTGCAACGGTTTCATGATGAATATTGCATTCAAAATATTAAGTCTTTCATTCGTCCCAATTACAAGGCAAACTATCCAGAAATTCATTCACTTAATTCAGAAGATTCTCCGTATAATCGTTATTTCTCTCTCCCGCAAACATGTTGAATCTTTTATTCGATTGTTTTATTCTTCCCATCTAACAAAATAGTATCAGATTTAGATGCGTTCAAGTGCCGGCTCATTCAGCTCGCCCGAGACGAGTTCCAAATTTAATTTGACCCGGAGCAATCAAAAGCCTCGCGATAAATATGAAACGATATCCTTTTTATCCGCCTCATCGTCACGTCCGAACGGTCGCGTTCGTGACGACGATGAAAAGGCGCTTCGCGAAAATATCCGTGATACGTGACCGTCGGTTAATAAAACCGACCGTCGGACTCGTAACTACCGCCGAATTGTTTATGGGCGAAATCTTGTGAATCTCCCGAGTCGCCGGCCGGGGGGTGGGGTCGTCGGGGAGATAATGAAGCGTACGTATGCGTGAAAATGCAGTGGAGATAGGGCGACATTTGATGGAGCACGGGAGAAGCGCTAGAAATCTGTAGGTTTTCGGTTCATGGGTCATTCTACGATAATAGGTAATTTATTTTATTTATTATAATATGAAACTCTTAATCAAACAAAGTTTGTTATCACAGAATAACAACTAATTTCCTAATCTAATTGAAATCTCATAATATATTTTTTTAACTCTTTTTTAAATTTTTCTTCTTTTTTTAAGTGGATGGGTAACCCATTATATGAGTTTACTGCCGAGTGTGTAGGAAGTTTTGACGCTCTCGTTGTTTTGAATATGAAGTCACTGTAGAGATTATCTGCATGTCTTGTACTATATTTATGTTTATCAGACTGCTTCTTTAAATTTACTTTAGATTTTAAAAGACCCTCATCAATCTTATAAATCAGTTTACATTGCTCCTATTTTACAACCTTAGAGATCGGGAGCGCAATAAACTTTTCATATAAGTAGCTGGTACTGGTCTCATATGGAAGATTATGAATGTTCTTAATTGCACGGCAATCAATATAAAATATCTTTAATATTTTATATCTTGTCAATTTATACAATAAATCGCAGCATCTTAATGTAGTTTATCGATTATATCATGATTGAATACTCAATTGAAGCACACTTTTCTCAAATTACTCATTTAAGCATGAAAAAGTCTCTACGCTGGCTTGTCCCCTTGACGTGTTTGGTTGAACAAGTAGACATTATATACCTTCTTTTTCGTAGTTGCCCAGTTGAATTATATCCAACACAAATTCAAATAAGTATACTCAAGTATTATGAAGAAAAAATACAATAATATTTGTTAAGTTTTAATAATTTTTAAACATTACTTTCGTCACGCTTTTTTTGTGTATCTACCCTGGCAAATTCCGATCCGCTTGAACAAAACAAATACCAAACGGCCATTTTGCAAATGGCGCTCAATAGCACTAATTGACGACAACTTACTAATAACAAATAAAGAAGCGGTTCAATGGGAGTTATATGTTAATTGGTGCGACGCAACACTGGGGTGCAATTGTTTTAACAGGGTGAACGTGTCTCTCCACTGGTAGGTCGTACTATTTATATAATTTACTCAATTTACTTAACATTGGTTGTTTGAGATCACAATAGTGTGATAGTTAACGTGTGACATGATATTAATCCAAAATTAACGTGCGTTAATAAAAAAAATTCAGTTTAAGAAGAAAACGTCTCTCCCCTGTTATATTTCCACTGGCGAGATTATTACCAGGGGAAGTACTGAATGACCAGGGGAGATAATTTGGATAATTATATGTTTCTATAAACTCATTTAAAGATAGTTAATGTTCTAATTCAGATATAGTTAAGTACAATGTTTCATGAAAGTTAATTTTAAAAATAGTTTATCACATCAAATCTTTCCTTTGACCAAAAAAGTCTTGATGTCTTTACCCTGCCTTATGTATTTTCCCTGGCTACCTAAAAAATAATTAAAAATGTATAAATTGACTTGCCCTTACGTAAATGTGCACTTAGGAGAAACTAAAGTCGTAATATACGTGTTATATCGAAAAACTCCAACTTTTTTCCTTGGCCGCATCCTCTATGTACTTGAGACCTCTTATCGTAGAATGAACCTTATAAAAGATTTCCAAAGTAACCATTTTCAAGGTAACCTCTCAAATAGGGACTCACATTCATCGACGCTTATCTGTTTTGAACTTCTAGTTATGGCGAGAACTTCTTTGGTTTCGAAGGAATCACAAAAAAACACTAATCTGCCCCGTATTGTTTCTAGGAATACAACATTGAGATCCATTCTGATTGTCAAGCTGCCATTGAAGCACTGAGCTCCCACGCAGTCGATTCCGAGTTGATATGAGAGTGCGAAAGGAAACTCAATGAAATAGGAAGAATAACAAGGTCTTTTTGGTCCCAGGTCACTCGGGAATCAATGAAAACGAAGAGGCCGATATACTTGCCAGAAAGGGAGCACGAACTCCATTTACTACTGGCTCAGAACCTTTCTGTGGTAAAGAAAATGCATCTATAGGAGAGTGCTTCGAAAGAAGGAGAAAACTGAAAGAAAAACACTCTGGCGGAATCTTCCTTGGGAACTTTAAAACTGCAAGATTCAGAGGATATCTGGATCTCAGAACAAATTAAATCTCATCACTGGCTTCCTCACAGGATACTATCGACTCAGGAAGCATCTGATGAGAATAGATTTATCAGAAACTGACAAGTGTAGATTTTGTGGACAGGAGAAGAAAACTCCTGTTCACCTGGTTACAGAATGTCTAGCCATTGCAAGCCAACGGATGCTTTGGACAAGAAACTTTCAAGAGTAAGGAGGTAACACCTTGAAGCCTTCCCAGATATTAGAGTTCATTAGTTTTCTGGAACTAGGAGGCGATGTGTAGATGTTGTAGTAGTGGAAACAGTTCTGATGTGAGGCACAATAGACCTTTAAGTCGCGGTGTAGCTTAGCCTCATATTAAATGAATAATAAAACGGATATAGTTTCCAGGAGCGGCCATTTTTAATGGCATATACACCGTTGGATTTATATATATTTCTGTTGATGACCACACTTTTTTGGTTCAACCATTCCCTGTAGCAAAAGAGCTCTCCAGAGGCCCACTCTTCTGTGTCTAATCTGAATCCTATTAATTTTTAGGTTGTCATTCGATAGAGCCTCTGATAGCCCCTTGACCATGAGTTTGCTGTGTTTCTACCTTGGTACTCTAATCCAGAATGCCTGATGTTTCGTCTGAACCCATCGAGACATGCAGGCTGGTGCCAGTATCTTTGGTATGCCAAGTACAGGTTCAAGTTAAGTGTATCATTATAAAGTAAGTATGGTGTTGAAGTGGAGAAATGTTCAGTTGTTTCTTCACTATATATCTTTTTAATGGGGATATTTCCTCTTGGACATCTTTGCCTAAAAAGATTGTACCTCCATAAAGCCATGGCTTTATGGAAGATGAATATGAGAAGCTGTTTCTTCCTCCACCTGCCGATATATCACATATATGCCAATGGTTTACTTATGTTTTCTCAAGGCGACGTAACTTGTTAATAATCCTTTCATCTGTCTTATCTGGATCCTATTAAGGTTTAGGTCTAGAAGATCAATGCAAAGTGTATCTCTTGATTTCCTTGACCATGAGTTTGCTGTGTTTTTGCCTTGTTACGTGGATGCAGAATATCGGATGTTTCGTTCGAACCCATCGAGACATGCAGGCGCGTGCTGGTCTATAGTATGCCAAGACTTGATTCACGCCCATCGAACGCAATCTGAGACCTTTCTTTGCCAGGATATCTGCATGTTCATGACCCACATTCTTCTTGTGTCCCGACTTTACCCAAGTGCGACCTTATTGGGATAAACTAGGACCGAGAGTTTCCCTAGAAATATTCAGACATTGTTAGCAGGTTTTCACTCTGAAAACCTGCTTATTAAAATGGGTGCGGTTAGCAAAGTTAGACCTAGGACCAAGATAGTTTTTCATTTCATGACTTTTTATGAAACTCAATTTCATATCTCTCTCTCTCTCTCTCTCTCTCTCTATATATATATATATATATATATATATATATATAATGTTCATTTGTTTGTATGTATAAGCTTATGTCTGTTTAAACGATAAAGAACGCAATTTTGAAGCAATAGGGTTGAAAGTTTGTAAATATAAAGTTTCGTATGATATCTTGGATGGGATTGCTTTTGGTTCGAATTGGTTGGGGGGTTGTCACCCCTCAGGGGAAAATACATCTTGTTTACACGATAAAGGGCGCAATTTTGAAGCAATAGGAATAAAAGTTTGTATCTAGGTATTTTTTATTGATTCTTGAATGGGATTAGTTATGGTTCGAATTGGTTGGGGGATTACCCCTCGGGGTAGAAAAAAATTTTGTTCACACGATGAAGGTCGCAATTTATGAGTAATTGAGTTGAAAGTTTGTTAGTAGGTATTTTCAAAAGATATCTTGGATGGGATTGGTTTTAGTTCAAATTGGAAGAAATAAATCATGTTTACAAGAGAAGTGGCGTAATTTTGGAGCAATAGGATTGAAAGTTTGTGAATAGATAGTTTCGTATGATATATTGGATAGGGTTGGTTTCGGTACGAATTACTTGGGGGGTTGACCCCCCAGCAGAGGAAATAAATCTTGTTTACACGATAGAAGGCGCAATTTTGGGACCATAGGGTTGAAACTTTTCATGAAGGTAGTTTCGTATGATATCTTGGATGGTATTTTATTTATTTCGATATAAATTGGTTGGGCGGAGGGGAAATAAATATTGTTTACACGATAGAGGGCGCAATTTTCGTTTTTTGGATTTGGAGCAAAAATCATAATTCAATGAATAGATTTTTCAAACTGGATACGTTTTGAAAACTTGCGTTTCTAATGCAGCTCGCTGCGAAAAGTTTTTCTGAATTGATCTGGGAGCGTGCTTTCAGCGATGCTTGAAATTCGGACAAAATGTGGATTTTCGGAACACGATTGACTCCTTCGCTTTAGTAAATTTGATTTTCCGATATTTTCGTTCTGAACTTCGGGAACCGGAGAAAGCTCCCGTACATACGAGATAATGAATTGAATGTATGCGAGAAAACGACCGCCACTCTGGAAAAGATCTAATATACTTCCGGTATGCAATAAACAGCGAAATGCTCAAAGGGTGCGTCCTTATGGGACGTACCCTCTCCTCTCGCCCTTCGTCCCGTCGCTCGTAACCGACATAGCGAAATTGAGTTGACGGAATGCCGTCGGCAATTTCTCTTCGTACTATATACATTTGAACAATGTTCCGAAATGAAATTACCGCGATTCGGGCTGTTATGAGACATGATATGAGCGAAAGTCAAATATGTGGAGGAAGTTCGCCGATTAAATTCAACGAAGTGCGATTTGAAAAAACGCTTGAGCAGCGGCGCTCTGCCGTTAAGGTCGTATTTTCCGCGAAGTGCATCGTATCTAGATGCAGTTCGAAGTGAATGAATTACGGTATGAAAAACTTTACGCCATCAAATTTATTTAATTTGAAAAATAATCGCAAAATAGTAAATTGAAATAACGCTCATTATGCCCTAGGGCGTAATTAGCGGGCGTTATGGATCATAACGCCCGCTGATTGTTCGAGGAGAAATTAAGCAACTTTCATTGATTAAATACTTCATAATCCTTGTCGTATACGACTCTGGGTTTCTCCGGCAATGAATTATTCGCAGCTTTGGCTGCATTTTCTATGATATGCTTGGGTAAATTCATTTTCATTTCCATTATTTCTATAAGACTACACAAAGAAAGCAGCAATGACATTCACTAAATATGATGACAAAAATATTCACAAACGTCAAAATATCAACAAATGACATGCCTACTATGAGAAGGGAAATGGAAAGTATAGGAGCAATGAACCGATTTTAAAATCGATTTTTCATTAGAATAAAATAATTTTTTCGTGAAAAATAAAATCTTGTATGCACCACGCGCGTTACTAGATACTAACGCCCATCGGGCGATATACATCGTTAAGATATATATATATATATATATATATATATATATATATATATATATATATATATATATATATATATATATATATATATATATGTATATATATATATATATATATATATATATAGATATATATAGATATATATATATATATATATATATATATATATATATATATATATATTATATATATATATATATATATATATATATATATATATACAGGCTATTCAAATTCGAGTATATGCATGGGGATTTCGATGACGGTAAGAGTTAGAAGGATGGTTAAATGGGGGCAAAGTATCATATTTCAGAGATCAGTTATATGGATTCAAAAAGTCTGATCTAGCTCCTTCAGTTCTGGAGTTATATAGGAAAATTCAAAAATTTCGAAATCCTTTTTTTGCCTATATCTTTTTATTTAATGAATTGTTTTCAAAACAATTGTCACTTTGCCATTGCCACTTTTTGTATCTAAATATCTGAATAAAAATTATATACAGGGTGTCGTATAAATTGGGCCACCCTCAACTTTCAATTTTCAAATACGGACCTGTATTTTTTATTGCATTTTTTTGAATGCCAAGAGTCATGTTTTATATTGTCGTAGAATTTTCATCTGAATTACAGAGTGTTCTGGAAATATTGAACTATTACCAGTAAAAATTTCAACATTTTTTTTAAAATTCCAGCTCTTATTAAATAAATATTATAGAATAAGTTATAAAATGCCTAGGATTTGGAAATAATCAACATTATTCTACGAAAAATGTCTTCTTCAAGAATTCATCCACATTTCAGTTCACGCAACCCATGATCAATGTACGAAAATGCGAAATTCTTCCTAGTTACGTTTATGTGCATATAATCAATGCCCAAACAAAATAATCTTCCAATGGCAATCTTCATACTCCAGGACACCAACTTGGAAATATTTCATTGTTTCTCACTTTCGAACTACCTATATTTGTTTCATATTGGCGTTCTATTTTTATATAAATCATAAAGTGTTTTGGGAATATTGAACTAATACTAATGATATCTCATCATTTTTTAATTCCATAACAACTCTAATTGAATAATATCAGAGAATGGAGAGGCGAATCAGACAAATTGATTCCTTAAGAAAAAATGAAATTTCAGAATTTCCAGATTATCTAGTCTCACTACTTGTTTCGGAATAACAATAGAATAAAATCAACATTCCCAGAAACATTTTTTATTTCTTTATCATAATGCTAGCATTGGTAGAATAATAATTATTGATCCCTATGTCGATTCACCTCAGTAGGTATGAGGAAGATCTGTTGTATGTATTCTGCTGAGAACTCACAAACATAATCTGTCACAAACATAATCTGCCACAAATATAACATTGTATTTGATCATATAGGTTTTCATATTTTATAACTTATCGCATAAGAACATGTTCAGTTATTATCTAGAATTGAAATAAGTCATTATAAGTAATCATAATCGAAATAAATGTTTGAATTGACGATCTTCTCGTTCCAGACATTTACAGAGTCGTTTTTTTTAAGTTATTATTCTCTCTGAAAATATCTCTTCGGCGTAGTGATGCGAAGGCGTTCATGATTTTAATTCTTAAATCTTCTATATTTTCAATTTCTTTTTGATATATTCTATTTTTTAGTGTACCCCATAAAAAAAGTCAAGCGGTAAGATGAATGCTCCTACTATTTCTGTAGAAAACCTTAATCATATCTCTTTTCTGCTCCATGGGGAAACCCATTTTCAGTACTAACAGATTTTTCATTAAATACCAACGAAAATTTCCAAGAAACTGTCAAAACAATGACAAGTGAGGTGAACTAAATATTTATTTTCCAAAGTATACTATGAGAATTCAAATAGTTTAATCATAATCGTTGTATATAGCAACAGAATGCCCATGAATTTGCTGAAAAATGTAGATAGTTCGGAAAGTGAGTAACAATGAAATATTTCCAAATTGGTGTCTGTAATATGAAGATTGCCAGTCGAACATTTTTCTGTTTGGGCAATGATTATATGCACATAAACGTACTAGGAAGAATTTCGCATTTTCGTACACTGATCATGGGTTGTGTGAACTGAAATGTGGATGAATTCTTGAAGAAGACATTTTTCGTAGAATAATGTTGATTATCTTCCAAATCCTAGGCATTTTATACCTTATTCTATGATATTTATTTAATTAGAGCTGGAATTTTAAAAAATGTTGAAATTTTACTGGTAATAGTTCAATATTTCCAGAACACTATGTAATTCAGATGAAAATGCTACGTCAATATAAAACATGACTCTTGGCATTCAAAAAAATGCAATAAAAAATACAGGTCCGTATTTGAAAATTGAAAGTTGAGGGTGGCCCAATTTATACGACACCCTGTATATAATTTCTATTCAGATATTTAGATAGCCTACAAAAAGTGGCAATGGCAAAGTGACAATTGTTTTGCAAACAATTCATTAAATAAAAAGATATAGGCAAAAAAAGGATTTCGAAATTTTCGAATTTTCCTATTTAACTCCAGAACTAAAGGAGTTTGATCAAATTTTTTTTATCCATATAACTGACCTCTAAAATATGCTACTTTGCCCCAATTTAACCATCACTCTATCTCTTACCGTTATCGAAATCCCCATGCATATACTCGAATTTGAATAGCCCTGTATATATATATATATATATATATATATATATATATATATATATATATATATATAACGCACGTGGTACATAAATAACTATTATTTTATTCAAGAAAATTTTGAAATTATCGAAGTGCATCGCATACTTATAACGAAGGAGATAGAGATGAGATTCGAACGGAATAGTCTCCGAGAAGTGTAGCGCGGTTGAGGAAAACAGTTGAAATCGGCAAGGATCGTATTTCAACATGAAACTCTATCCATGTATGAAATTACAATCCTCTAAGTCAATCTGCAGAAGGTGTTGAGTTGCGCAATTTTTCAAAAACCACGAAAAGCAAGAACTATCTACGCAAACTTGGCAAAATTCACCCAAATTTTGATAGTTTCGTTCTGCCTCGTAAACAATACCAGATACCAAATTTATGCTCATTTGGTTTGGTGGGTGCAGCTGGAGATGCCTTTATGTACCGAGAAATATATATATATATATATATATATATATATATATATATTTATATATATATATATATATATATATATATATATATATATATATATATATATATATATATGATAAGGTGATAAGGGTTCGGAACGAATAAAAAAGGCCTTTTTAATGAGTGTACTCCATTTATTCCTGTCGACGTTTCGACTACAATTTCGCAATCTTCATCGGGACACGGCAATTATGAGCTTACTATTACACAATTTCAGAAATAACTGTCTTAAGACTTACCAAATAGTTGAGGTTAATAAGTAAGCAACATGGCAAGGAACAGAATCATAGTTATAACTGTTTAAAAACTTGTCAAACATTTACGAAATTTGTAAAACATGGAACACAAACTGAGTGGACAAAATCACGACAATAATTTTTTACTTTAACAGCAAGAATCAACAATTTTTATCACTCACAATTTTCTTATAACAAGAACAAGTATCGGCCAACATTAATAAGTTTGGTTAGAGTTCGCAGTCATTGGAACTTTGACAGTTTGTGTTCCAGGTTTTACAAATTTCGTAAATGTTTGACAAGTTTTTAAACAGTTATAACTATGATTCTGTTCCTTGCCATGTTGCTTACTTATTAACCTCAACTATTTGGTAAGTCTTAAGACGGTTATTTCTCAAATTGTGTAATAGTAAGCTCATAATTGCAGTGTCCCGATGAAGATTGCGAAATTGTAGTCGAAACGTCGACAGGAATAAATGAAGTACACTTATTGAAAAGGCCTTTTTTATCCATTCCGAACCCTTATCACCTTATCATATTATCATAATACGGAGCTATTCTGGTCAATTATATATATATATATATATATATATATATATATATATATATATATATATATATATATATATATATATATATATATATATATATATATATATATATATATATGTATGTATACATATTTTTTCAAGAAGTGATTTTGAGAATATATTCAATAGATACTTATAAGAAAAAAATTCTTATCGAAATTAAATACCATTAAGTAAAGAAGTCAACTGTCAGTGTTTTAATAAATAAAGATTAATTTAATCAATTTATTTCCGTTTTAATCGGAATAAATATTAATGGAGAATCAAAATTTTGATTCGTTTATTCTGCTCAAATTAACATTAATTCACTCTTAATGTATTGGTGTTGAATGGTTTTCGTGTGTATTTCTATCATTAAATTATAAGGGTGGGCCAATTTCGATGGGATTTGGGGGTTTAGGGTACTTCTAGCATATATAGTGAAAAACGAATGGGCATGTTCTGGGCTAGATTTTCTGTACAATTTTAAATATGAAAACCGATTTTTGATACGTCGAGTAATTTTTGAAAAGTTGCCATATCTTTTTAATTATCAAAATTTTCGGTTTTTCGAAGAGGCCTTCCTTCGAAGTTCAATCCAACCAGCAAGTCAAATAACATATAGTTTTTGAGATAACACAAACTTGATATTGTTCTTCTGGAACAGGCAATATTTTATTTTTTCTGAAAATCTATATAGAATTTCCTTCAAAGTGAGATATTACACGAAAAGTTTTGATTATTAGTTTATATTTCACTTTTTCAAAAATCACCATAGTTGGCTGCTAATTTGTCATTTTGACAACACAAAAAGATATAATTTTTTTTTAATCAAGTAAAACATGCCTTCAAAACTTCCTTTGAAACTAAATTTCATCAGAGTGAGCTTTGGCCAAAACAAAAATCTGTGGGTATATTAACCTACAAATATTGGTATGGTAACAAAGAATTACTCTGTCGTCATATTTTGCAATATTTCGAAAAGTATATGAAGTGTATGAAGGCGAATGAAAAATAGGTTTATCATTGCGAATGTCTCATGAGCGACATCCAGCGAGTAGGCAACCTTCAGGTAAAAGATTGATCCGACTGAAGCAAAACTTAATATCGCATGGTTTATTTAAGAAGCCAACGCTAAAAACCTATAGAAATGTAATAATAGACAATGAATTAGATTCATTGACAGTTTCATGCTTTTTCAAAATCCTACTTAATGTTGTTCTAGCTACTTCAGTATTCCATTCCATTGATCTTCTGGTGCATGTGTTTGGGGAAAGATTTATTTCGCCCAAAACTGTCAATTCCTCTAATTCTTTGTCTATCATTAGATTTCTAATTTAAAGTTATTGGTCTTGGCTTCTTTAATGAATCGGCCTTATATTTTACCCGACCGTTACCTCCTTCCTGGATAAGGCTCATGATAGATGAAGCTATATTTTCATTATCCTCTATTAGACACTTGAGCGTATCATACTTTTCGAAATGCTGAAACATTTTAATAACTTTTTCTCGAAAATGACAACAGAAGGCAATTCTTTGTTACCTTGCCAATATTTATAGGTCGATATACCCAAAGACTTTTTGTTTTCTTCAAAGCTCACTCTGATAAAACTCAGTATCAAAAGCAGTTTTGAAGGCATGTCTCACTTGATTTAAAAAATGATAAATTTTTTTGTTACACACAATTTCGAGAGTCGCGGTCAACTATGGTTATATTTAAAAACGTGGAATATTGAAAAAACTAATAATCAAACCTAGCGCCTGTTACATCATTTTGAAAGAAATTTTATTTAGATTTTGAGAAAAAATTAAATATGGCATGTTTGTGTATTTCAAAAAATAAATGTAATTTGACATGTTGGTTTTCAGTAGTATTTGAAAAAACTGAACAAAGGCTCTTCGAAAAATAAAAAATTCTGATAATGAAAAGGTAAGGTGACTTTTCAATAATGCCAACTTTTGAAAATCCCCCTGTAGTTCGAAAATGACTTGACGTATCAATAAGCTGTTTTCATATTTAAACTTGTCTCGTGTTTCGCTATTTTTGGTAGAAGTACCCTAAACCCGCAAATTCCATCGAAATTGGCCCACCCTGTACCTCCTACTATAGATTGCGATACGTAGAAAAAAATTCAGTGGCGGACCATAAATGGAATGAACGACGTCAAATTAAACTAAATTTAGAGTCTATGTGTGTCACACTGTTGACAGTTAATTTCAACATGCTTTATTTATTACTCCTCACTTCTATTTGAGGAATCCTATTTGTTTTTCCTCAAAATTTAGCTGAGATAACAGAAACCTATAGTGCAGCTAACATTACGTTATCGTCGCTTCTGCCAGTAAAAGATGCTGCCCTTGGAAAAGCTGGTCAAGTTAGATATCACAGAGAAGCTGAAGGCAACTGCAATTTCGAGGAAAACTATTTTCTGGTAGCTATCGTAAAGGCCCCGAAATTTTTTTCTATTGTTTTGGTTCTGTGATAGCACCAAGATGGATACTGTCTGCAGCAAGCTGTTTCGAATCTGACAACGCACCAGATAATGCAATGTTCGAAGTTCATATTCCGAATGAAAATTGTGAAAGATTCGTGTATAAAAATAGTATCCTACAATTACGAAAAATAAAACAATATTCTCACCATAATAATAAATTCAACCGCAAAAACAAGTTAAACGATATAGCTGTAGTTTTGATGAAAGGACCCGTTGGCACAATTGAACAAGTAAATTTGGCAGAAATGGTATACGGTGAACTTCAAGACGACTTATCTCAAGAATGTGATCCAAATAAATTTACTATTATTTATCATTACAGACGAGTTCATCAAAGTGACAATCGTCAACAACCTGGTGCATGTGTAGCTAATCATAATGTTCCCAATAGTTTTTGTAACTCTTTGGACAAAACTCGTATGTGCACGAAAGCACCAAGAGCGAGAGTTGATAAATATTCAGACCTCCATGGAGCACCTTTAATTTGTGATGGATATCAATATGGTGTTATGATTTTGAATGAGAAGTGGAACGGAGAACCCTTCAAAGTTTATGTAAGAGTTGACAGATACTTAAAATTCACAGCACAGACTATGAAAGATGTAACAGATGCTGAAAATAAGCAATCTCAACTTCTTCCTTATCTGTGGATGTTCATATTAACTTCAGTATCGCTGCAGATTTTAAACTGCATCATGAATGCCCAATAACAAAGGAATAATACGGGATACATGCATGGAAATAGGCAAAATTATAATGATATCTAAGTAGGACTCATTTCGAAAATTAGTATTCTGTCGCTGATATTGATTTATTTGAAAGTTTAAGACACAAATAACAAAATATACACTTCAATGATATGATATTTCGAAACTTAATTTTCTAGCTCTAATATCAATAGAAATTATTGAAATTACCCCACACGTTTTCTAAGGTAGGTATCGATTTTCATAAAGGTGGGTTTGTTAGATACAAGCAAATATGATAGTTATCCTACTAATGAACCCAGATTCATCTTGAAACCCGATTCGTGAAAATATAGGTCCACCTATATAGGTTAGTTACACCTGCTATTTTACAGTGAAAATTAACAAATCAATAATTGAGGAGGTTGATACTTGCATAAAATTTATATTCATAATGCAAAAATACTGATAAAACTTAACACTTGTATTTGTGATTCAACTTGTTCAACAATGCAGTCAGGGCCGGATTAACCGTTAGGCTGAGTAGGCAACTTCCTAGGGGCCTCGCTTCGATTAGGGGAATTTCATTTGAAATTTTGTATGAAATTCCTCAACAATACTATTTCTTCCTTTCGACGCATGTTGTCAATTGATGAAATACTTCATACATACATAACCTACTAGTATGGAGTAGTAAAACTAATAAACTGTCTTCGTTCAACAATGTCTCAGAACCGTTTGAATTCATTGTCGATAATGGCCATTGAAAATGATGTATTAGAAAGGGTCAACTTCCAAGATGTTTCAAACGATTTTGTTTCTAAAAAACTTAGAAGAGTTAATATTCAAACTTACTGTACTGTATAAAAAAGATAAATATCTTGGAAGTTGACTTTTTCCAATTTGTACTTCACAAAACTTATTTTTTTAAATGATTGTATTTTATTGCGTTTAACAAGATCAAATTTAGAATAATCGCGACCCGTCTCATTTCTCTTTCCTAACCCATCATGCAACTTGGATCATCATTCATCACTTATCTATAACCAATTCATTAAGACCATTTCAATAAAGCTAACGAGTCAGGTAAGGTGATGCTGCAGCATCAAGTCAAAGTAACCATGTTGTTGCAATATCACATAAGACTTTGAAGTAACAGGATACCTGGAGTCGATCATTTGGAAGTTACTTACATCCTTTTATCAACTTGAAAAGACCTGTGGTCCGGACAGGGTTAATCCGGCCCTGAATGCAGTATTTCGTAGTGGTTCAGTTTAATTTCTCAGAATATTCCACATAAGATCCTAGATAATTGCGCTTGGAAATTATTACATGCATCTATATATCAACAATTATATCACCGTCAATATCTGACGAAAAAGTAGTAAGTATTTCGAACGCGCGTCTTGAATTTTCAGCAAATATATAAGTATATTGTTATCAATATAATTTCATTATAAATAAAAACTTCAACAAGTATTAGCCCCATCTATAAATAATTTTCGGAGTGCGTCTCAGATTAACCTTCCTACCCGATCTCTTGTTTTTTCGACAAGTACTGATGATGACAATTTAATGAATGATATATTCACCAAGTAGGTATCACTTAATAATTTGAAGAAATCATACTGATTTTCAGGCTATGTAGTATTTGAAACTTGTACTAAAATGTGCAGTCTTGAATCAGAAGCTATATCTTTTCTCTCTCTCTCTCTCTCTCTCTCCTCTATATATATATATATATATATATATATATATATATATATATATATATATATATATATATATATATATATATATATATATATGGAGTGATCGTAAATCACTCGAATTGTCGTGGAAAAATTCCATAATTTTCGAATAATTGTCGTATAATGAAGTTGTTTTTTGAAGGTGGCGTGTCGCGACTCCGTTAAGGAAAATTTTTCCATCTGGGGTAATCGAAGTAACACTAGAAACTACTTTTTTTGAGACAATAGGCTTATGGGAAAAACTATCATTCCATGAATTGAATCGAAATCATTCGTATAGTGCCAGAAACTCCTATTACTACTTACTGTATTTCTGAAAACAGCGATTTATATCAAAAGCAATTAAGATAAAACGCTTGAGCAGCAGAGCTCCGAGACGAAGGTTATATTTTTCGCATTGAGATGCAATTCGAAGGGAATAAATTTTAGTTTGAAAAAAAAACGGAGAAAAACGCTTTAATAGC
>JARQZK010004357.1:0-35000 GCA_030704885.1 Cynegetis impunctata | reverse complement strand
AATTGTAGGATACTATTGTTATACACAAATCTTTCATAATTTTCAATCGAAATATGAACTTCGAACATTGCATTATCTGGTGCGTTGTCAGATTCGAAACAGCTTGCTGCAGTCAGTATCCATCTTGGCGCTATCACTGGACCAAAACAATAGGAAAAAATTCGGCAAATTCACGATAGCTACCAGAAAATAGTTTTTCTCGAAATTGCAGCTGCCTCCAGTTTCTAAGTGATATCTAACTCGACCAGCTTTTCCAAGGGCAGCATCTTTTACTGGCAGAAGCGACGATAACGTAATGTTAGCTTCACTATAGGTTTCTGTTATCTCAGCTAAATTTTGAGGAAAAACAAATAAGATTCCCAAAATAGAAGTGAGGAGTAATAAAATAAAACATGTTGAAATTAACTGTCAACAGTGTGACACATAGACTCTGGATTTTGTTTAATTCGACGTCGTTCATTCGATTTATGATCTAATGTCACTACTTTTTTTTAAGTATCGCAATCCGTAGTAGGATGTACTTATAATTTACCGAATGATAGAAATATACATGAAAACGATTCAACACCAATAGATTGAAGAGTAAATTAATGTCAAGTTAAATAATGTAAAAGAATAAAAGTTTTTATTTTGTCATAATCTTTCCCAGCTTTCTAGAAAATGGGGACTTGAGAAAGTTGTAAATATTGATTTTCATGAATTTTTGCAAGCACAACCATAAAAGTTCAATATATTGATAGGGACGATTTATATATTTGTTTCTCTCTTAAATCTTACGTGAGTTATATTGTCTTATTTTTGCAATCGTGCAATGAAAATTCGAGAAATGGAAACAGCAACACGGATGTGTAATTCAATCTTAAAGTTATTTAAATTGTATAACTCGATACAGGTATTTACCGTATATATACGTTTAAATTATGAACATTATTTTTTTTTCTGTCCTAAAACTTTCTAATTGCACAATTTGGTTATTTAATGAATTTTTCGAATATACTATATTCCAGCTAGAGAAGAGTCTGGTGGTATTTGAAAAGGAGATTTGTGAAAAGATTCATAACATTTATTTCAAACAAAATCTGCAATAATAACAACAGTTTATTTTTTATCATCATCATAGCGCCTTAGGGGGCGTTCAAGTATTACGTAACGCAATTTGGGGGGAGGGGGTCTTGTAAAACGTTACGATGCGTTACAGGGGCGGGAGGGGGGTTCGAACAACGCGCTACGTAACATTGATTTTTATTGAAATAAAAAACTAGAGAATTTGAATCTCCGAAGTTGTTAACTCTTTTCGTTTATTTTTTACGGGCAATCCCTCGATTGTATTGTAAGTCATTTTTATTTTGTTGTCCCAAGTTGGCAACTCTATCCATTTATGTTTTATGGGGAATACCTCGACTGTATTATTCGTCATTTATGTTTTGTTTCCGTTGCCAGTTTTCATTAAGTGTTTTAAACACGTAAGACAAAAGAGCGAAACTACGAAACTATCTACCTACATACATACGAACACACACACATCTAAATATCTATATATATATAACTATATATAAATATATATACATATATATATATATATATATATATATATATATATATATATATATATATATATATATATATATATATATATATATATATATATATTATATAAATATATATATATATATATTAAATAATATATATATATATATATATATATATATATATATATATATATATATATATATATATATATTATATACATATGTAGAGAAAGAGATACTTTTGAAATTGGGTTTTTGATGCCAAGCATCCTGAAATGTCATGAAACGAAAAACTATCTTGGGCCTAGGTCCTACTTTGCTAATCGCACCCATTTCAATAAGCAGGTTTTCAAAGTGAAAACCTGCTAATAAGCGAAAATTGAATAATGCATGAGAAAAATAATGGTGGATGAAGTTAGCTAAAAATGTATGCATTGACAGGGCTAAGTCAGGAAAACGGCATAATTAAATGTAAGATTAGTAGTAAAAGTTTATTAGGACAAATTTGAGCCCTTTTCAACATATCACATTATGTATGATTGTTCATTAAATAAAAATCTCTTGTTTTGTTTATTATTAACGAAAACACGATTAAAACAATAAAAACGGTATTTTAGCAACTTTCCGGTACTTTGCGCAACATATTTGTGACTTTTAGGTAAAAATGGTCACTTGGGTGTTACGTAACGTTTATAGGGGGGGAGGAGGGGTTCATGAAAACGTTACGTAGCGTTACATAGGGGGGAGGGAGGGACAAAAATCTTCAAAAATTGCGTTACGTAATACTTGAACGGCCCCTTATCTGTTGTTTTAATTGGTAAACAAACGAACGACAGAGCACGCGATATGCCCATTCCAAAAACCGTAGAAAATTCTCCCTCTTTTCGAACTTGATCGGAACTCGACATAAAAATTTATGTTTATTGAAGTGAACCATGCGAATTTTAGTTTTTCCTGGCCTACAACTTAATAATATGAATTTTATCATAATCTGGAAAAATACTAGACGAAAATTAACCCGCATTCTTTCACGCGCTCATATACGACTTGACTTTTCCGCTGGTATACACTGCCCGACCAAATTGATGATGTTTTTGAGGGATTTTTTTAAAATCCTTTTTTTAATTTTATTTCGTCTACTTTCAGCATTGAGTGGTATCCACAAAAACCGAACATTTAACTTTTTTTGTCAAAAAATTTGTATTGAGAAAAACATTTAAGTTTAAAAAAAAAAAATTTGAACGCATTTCCAGTTATGGTTAACGTTAATAGAATTATAGATTGAAGGTTGAATTGTTACTTGATGTGAATCCATTCGTTATAATGTGACGTACGTTTCGGCTCTGCCAGTGCTTCTTCAGATTTCCGAAATTTTGGTGTTAAAAATTCTAGGTTGAATTTTCGGCAACTTCTTCTTCACATATTTAATCGAATGAGGGGGCTTTACTTCACATATATTGGGCGAGACATTTGGAACAGTCCACCTGGAATATTTTTAATGGTGGGTTTTCTGGAAAACTGCTTGACAAATCGATAATTTATTCATGAAGTCATGGATGTGGAGCAATCTCCTTAAACAGGGTAGGAACCCCTTCGAGAATCTTGAAATTCCACGAGGGGTCAAGGGGCACATCATATTCATGGTATTTCAATTATCTTTACAAATTTTTTGTGTTTGTTCTGCGTTGATATGAATGTAAAAAATATGTTGAAAGTGACTGTAAAAAAATATTTTCGAATGAATTTTAATTAATTCGTTGTTCAAAACGCAAGCCATTCAATTTCAAACAAAATTAATAGGTATAATCTTTCTTGAATGTCTTGGCTGGGATTCTGGAAAATATTTTGTTGGTGAAGTTTCACCGAAACGAGCGTCATGCGTCTTTTATATATATATATATATATATATATATATATATATATATATATATATATATATATATATATATATATATATATATATATATATATATATATATATATCCTTGAATGTTGTCGCTGAGACAAGGAAAGATGGACTTATTTTCTCATCATTCACTAACTATGGAACTTTTCTCATTTTAAATTATGTTGCGCTGATGCCGTTAAAATGATGTCATTATGTTAATTGTAGGAAAACCGAGCGCAGAGTAAGTTGAAAAAAATGAGAGTCGTTCGGTGTAGGTATTCATAATGAAATCTTGGCGATGAGGTATACTTAATTTGCAAATTGATGGGAACGGAGTAGCAACTTGGTATTTATATTATTTTGCGCGTTAAACATTCACATTTACTGAGTGGAATGTAGACTGATTGCTCTCGTCTGCTCAATTTAATGAGAAAAAATTATTATGACTAGTTTACAGCTTTTGTTTTTATAATGATCATCATCAATTCAAATTTAACGTAGTTTAATGAATAACTAATTGATTGGACCGATACTTGATGGAAATCCATTATAATATTGTGAAAAAAACTTCACAGTTTTTGATTTTCACTATATTTTGTTAACATGGCAATTTTTTTGCCAATACACAGTGGCTTCTTCATATGTATAATACATTCTTACTTTTACAAGGAGAACAAACTACTTCAGGGCCGTATCCAGGGGGCGCCAGAGGGGGCTGGGCCCCTCTGGAATTACCTGAGCCCACTCTAGAAAATATACCAGAATTATTACAAACCAAAAATGTTTATATCTGCGTTGAAACATAAAACTAGCCTAGTTACAAAGAAATCTACCTAATTGTAAAACTGACTTCAAATTATTTATTTGTGGCATCTTTTAACCCGTAAAACATGTTGACGTTTTTTATCCTAAAATGAAATAGCGACAATCAGGGTTGCCAGATTTTTCAGAGCAGTGTTGCACGCTAATTTGCATCCCAAAAGCGCAACCGTGGTTGCGACATGTTAACGGGGAAGCATTGGTAACAAGTATTTTTCATATAAAATTCACTTATTCTAGTAGTTTTTTCATACGTGTTTTGCTGCTAATTTGTCGCCCAAAATCGCAATCATGATTTTTTCGCAACTGCACGAAAAAATAGTGCACCCAACATGTTGCCTACTCGTCCGAAAAACAATAATAGGTACTTTCGGGACTTTTTACTTAAATTACTATTACAACCAAAACCACGATTCTGTTACAAATATCTTCATTTTTATATAAACTGTTCACAAGACATCATTATATCATCATCATCTTTGTCTGTGCTTGAAATTGTGGATTGGTTCTGCTACTGATACATATCAGAATTAAATTTTAAATACGTAGCTTTGCTAGGCTCAAATTATTTACAGCAAATTTCATTGATTTCCAAGTGAGATCTAATAGACACAACTGAATTTAACATTTTTAGTATCATTTTGTTTCGAATTTTACATTGAACAATATTAATCAATGAAAATATCCTTTCCACGAATGAATTGGATGACGGTAACCTTAGAAGAGTAAATGCAAATACAGCTGAATCTTCAAACATGAATTTGTAGGCTTCATTTTTTAAATCTATAACGTTCCTCCAAAAAGTGGCTCTATGATATTAACGTCTATAGATATATTTATTTGTTTATATTCAATGATGAAAGTACATTATTATTATTTTTACTATTTTTTATTTCTATTAATTTTGTGTATTTAGAGTTTTCTAGGAGAGATTTTTTATTTATTATTTTTATTAGAATAAATTTTTTCATTTCTCCAAAATGTTTTTCAATTAATCTTCGTAGGTAAAAAGATAGAAAAAGCTGTATATTCCTATCTTTTTTTCACGTATATTTATTTTAGTACTATGTGAAAAACAAGCCCCCTCAAGAATTTGTTCAGCCCCCTCTAGAAACTAGTGCTGGTTACGGCACTGAACTACTTATGTATCACATCTCCTAGAACAAAATCATATTTTAATAGTTAATTTGAAATATTACATAAGTATAGAAACGAAAGGCTATAAACTCAATTTATTAGAAGCTCTTGAAATAAATAGTATGAATCAATCCGATAATTTTTTAAATGACCAATTAGATATGAATAGTTCACCGTTCTTAAATATTTTCTAGATGTAATATTGAATATTTGTGCGTATTGTGTTTTCCATAATCATTATCAGTTTGTACTTTCTTCCTGCTATGTGATTATGTTTAGGTTCTCCCCATTCTTATTGTATATGCCCTTCTTTCATCTATCAATATTCTAGTTGTAAAAGTTAGTATGTATTATACATCTGAAGAAGCCACTGTGTATTGGGGAAACAATTGTCATGTTAACAAAATATAGTGAAAATCAGAAACTGTTTTATTTATAATAGCTTAATTAAGTTTATCGACTGTTCGTTGATCACTTGGTGAATTCAATAAAGAAATTAGCTAGAATTTCATCCAATACAAAAGCTTGGTTTTAAAGGAAAGACTTCATCTCAATATAACACTAATGCCCGATTTAACCAACTAAATGTCAGGAAGTTCCTAACTAAGTATTTCCTAAGATAGGAAATACCTAAATCCGATACTTACCTAAATCGGATTTCACCTACCTAAGAAATAAATTCTTAGTTAAGAAATACCTTTAGTCGGGGCAAACTAACATAATTTTAATCAGAATACGGAAAAATAGAAACCAGAACTAGCCCAACGGGAAATGGTTGGGGGGGTTACTAACATGAAAAAAAAAATAAATGCAGTTACTGACCTTGGGGACTAACTTAAGGGGGTGGGGTAAAGTGAAAAAAATTCAAAGTCAATAGTTTGGATGCGTATTACGAGATAATTTGACGTCGGAGATGAAAATGTTCAACAGCAAAGTTGTAGGTAATAAAAAGGTCTTTCATTTTTGTCAAGGGTACTTTTCATCATAACCTCAAAATTATCGAGAAAATAAGAAATTTTCCAAAAAATAATAAAATTTTCGTTTTTATATTATAACTTTTACAAAAATTAATGAATTGTTATAAAACTTGGTGAAAAGATACCTTTATATATTATAAATAACCAAAAAAATTTTCAAGAGATAATAATGGAAAATTTTTGATTTTGAATTTTTTTTAAAAAAAAAGTCCTTTTTTCAGACGAAAATTGTATGGTGGAAAATCATCGTAAATAGATTTTTCAAAGCTCATTTTGTTTGTTTTTTCGTCTACTTCTTGATAAATCAGAGACACAATATAGCTTCTATTCAAAAATATGCTAAAAAATGCAAAAAACGAAAAAAGTCAATTTTGAAAAAAAAAATTCAGTAATTGTTGATAATTTTGTTTAAATTTCAAAAAAATGTTAAAATTAATTTCACCAATCGATTCTACGTGAAAAAATATTTAAGAAACTGTATTTTGTTGTTAAAAATCACTCCAATATTTAGGGGTGGTAAAGGGTTGCTTCTGGAGGGTGAATAAAGTAATGATCGTTCTCATGCAATTTTCGGCTGAAATTGACGTTAAACAAAAAATTAGTAATCAATAAAAGTTGTAGATTTTGAAAAATTCTTCAAGTTTTGTAGAGGTCATTTTTACCATAACCTCAAAATTGAAAAAAAAAAATGCAAAAATTGTATTTTTTTACATTTTTTACTTTTTTAAACTTTCTCATTATTCCTTTTCTTCTTATTTTTGTGTTCTTAGTAGACAAAATGTGTGATTGAATAGAAGTATTATAGTTGTAACTTTAATTTGAAAAAAATGTTCAAGATTTTGAGGAAACTCATAGGAAGTTCATGAGGAAAATATGTATTTATTTTGTTAAAATATGATCAAAACTTGAGAAAAAGAACCATTTATTATAAAAAAAAATGATTAAATCTTAAAAATACACATTGCAAACTACACTAATCTTTTTCTTTTACAAGATTTACATGAATCAGTTCTTCTTCTTCACCCTCCGATTCTCCGCTAAACTGCGAATCTTCACACTCCATCTCTTCTTCAAAATCATCTTCGACTTCCTCACTGTTTATATTATTTTGAGGACTTGGCTCTTCGTCTTCACCATCGCTTACATCTTCTGAAACTTGTTGTATATTGCAACAATTACCAGAATCTTGACATCTCCTGCAGAGATCTGCGTAGCAATGGTATGGCGGAAAATAAAAGCCTCGTGTATAACAAATACCCATAGAGCCTCTATGTTTCAGAGATAGGTGTACTGTCTGTAGTTCTGATCATGCGCGTTAATCTTTCCGTATATTTTTTCTGATTTTTAAAGTTTCCTAATATCATTACTATAATACTTTTATTCAACCACACATTTTGTCTACTAAGTACACAAAAATAAGAAGAAGAGAAATAATAAGAAAGTTTAAAAAAGTAAAAAATGTGAAAAAATACAATTTTTGCATTTTTTTTTTCAATTTTGAGGTTATGGTAAAAATAACCTCTACAAAACTTGAAGAATTTTTCAAAATCTACAACTTTTATTGATTACTAATTTTTTGTTTAACGTCAATTTTAGCCGAAAATTGCATGAGAACGATCATTACTTTATTGACCCTCCAGAAGCAACCCTTTACCACCTCAAATATTGGAGTAATTTTTAACAACAAAATACAGTTTCTTGAATACTTTTTCACGTAGAATCGATTGGTGAAATTAACTTTAACATTTTTTTGAAATTTAAACAAAATTATCAACAATTACTGAAAATTTTTTTTTTCAAAATTGACTTTTTTCGTTTTTTGCATTTTTTAGCATATTCTTAAATAGAATCTATATTGTGTCTCTGATTTATGAAGAAGTAGACAAAAAAACAAACAAAATGAGCTTTGAAAAATCTATTTACGATGATTTTACACCATACAACTTTCGTCTGAAAAAAGGACTATTTTTTAAAAAAAAATTCAAAATCGAAAATTTTCCATTATTTTCTTTTGAAAATTTTTTTGGTTATTTATAATATATAAATGTATCTTTTCACCAAGTTTCATAACAATTCATTAATTTTTGTAAAAGTTATAATATAAAAACGAAAATTTTATTATTTTTTGGAAAATTTTCTCGATAATTTTGAGGTTATGATGAAAAGTACCCTTAACAAAAATGAAAGATCTTTTTATTACCTACAACTTTGCTGTTGAACATTTTCATCTCCGACGTCAAATTTTCTCGTAATACGCATCCAAACTATTGACTTTGAATTTTTTTCACTTTACTCCCCCCCTCTTAAGTTAGTCCCCAAGGTCAGTACCTGCATTTATTTTTTTTTTTTCATGTAAGTAACCCCCCCAACCATTTCCCGTTGGGCTAGTTCTGGTTTCTATTTTTCCGTGCTCAAATTTAGTTTGCCCCGACTACTTGTTAAAAACTTGATTTGGAAAGTTTTGTACATATAATTGGTACCACTGTTTAATACTGGACTGTAAAGTTGACAAAGGATAGTAAGAAGAGAAAAAATGATAGAAATATAATAATTTTATTATATCAAATTGAGGTTAAGCATTTCATAAATACTCTAGGCAGACTTAACGCTAGGTATTTCCTATCATCTTTAGGCATTACTTAACGCGTGGTGAATCGCAAATTGCACTTAGGAATTCCTAAATCCGATTTAAGTATTGCCTAACCTTAGGAATTAGTTGTTGAAATCGGGCATAAGTCCAAAGGAGATTTTTCTAAACTTAATTATCGTTTCGGCAACAAAATTTCGACATCATCGAGTGAACATGAAATTTTGACGTACTAGTGAACATATCTAAAAATGCAAACTGAGAATTTTCCGGCACAATTACCTTGTTAATCTCATTCGAATTTCGTTCGATTTCCTTGCACCAAACTCGATATTCCTTTATATCCGTTTTCACTTTCTCCCTTTTAGCAATCGCAATTCGCTCCAGATATCGATTTCAGCATGTCGTTTTGACACAAACACGGGCGTTTTGTCTCCGCGTTATCTGCACAACCCCTGTTTATGTAGGTTGGTATAAATGACAAGAGCTTATCTTGTATGCTCTAGAGTTGATAACTTCGAATTAGAAACGTCGGTAACGGAGAGAAATGATGGCGAATCACGCACGGTGCGTAGATAATTTTCGAACGATGGAACTATAGCCCAAGCTACAGAGATTTAGAGCATTTTGTGCAAAAAGTGTTAGAAGAAAACCAGCTCTGCCATTGTTTGTCAAATAGTTCCACATGATATAGTGATATGTTTTTCACTCGACTTTATTATTCATATCTTTGTTATTAACAGTTTTATGGAATAAATCGCGTTTTTTTATTTTTTTGCTTATAAAATTGAAACTATCGGAGTAATCGTGATGATGTCAATAGACTTATTGTAGAAAATGAAAAGACGAAAAAAATGAGAGGTCGGACGACTCGATCAGACCCTTAGTCTAAGAGAAAATTGGAAAAAACCGGCCAAAATGCAGTTTTTTCAAAAGTTCATAACTCGGTTGTTTTTTGAGTTGTAGCGTAGATCTTCCGGCCAGTATTGATATGAACTTCATTTGTGCGAAGATCAGGAACTGTCCGATGCATAGTTTTTGATCTGTGGCCATTTGATTATGTTACTATGCAATTTTCCAGCAGACCTGAATGCGACAGATATGGTCCGATTTCAATTTACTAAAAAAAAGATTTTGAAAGTAGAATTCTCATAGTTCAAAACGTTCATCTTGGTTTTTCATAAAAATGCTGAGAAATATGTTAAAAATAAAGCTGAACATGACAAAAAACGGCCGAGCGCGTGAGAGTAGTTGAAGAGTGGGGGTTTACAATTATTATCTGACAACGTTTAGAAATTACTGTCATGTTCAAAATGCCGACGCTTTCGAATGTCATACTTCTCCTTGCCTGCTGCTCTACCCCCACTCTTCAACTACTCTTACGCGCTCGGCCGTTTTTCGTCATGTTCAGCTTTATTTTTAACATATTTCTCAGCATTTTTATGGAAAACCAAGATGAACGTTTTGAACTATGAGAATTCTACTTTCAAAATCTTTTTAGTGAATTGAAATCAGACCATATCTGTCGCATTCAGGTCTGCTGGAAATTTGCATAGTAACATAATCAAATGGCCACAGATCAAAAACTATGCATCGGACAGTTCCTGCTCTTCGCAGAAATAGAGTTTATATTGATAAATAATACTAACCGGAGGATCGACGCTACAACTCAAAAAATAACCGAGTGATGAACTTTTGAAAAAACTGCATTTTGGACGGTTTTTTCCAATTTTTCCTTGGACTAAGGGTCTGATCGAGTCGTCCGACCTCTCATTTTTTTCGTCTTTTTATTTTCTACAATAAGTCTATTGACATCATCACGATTACTCTGATAATTTCAATTTTATAAGCAAAAAACTAAAAAAAACGCGATTTTTCGCATAAAATTGCTAATAACAAAGACATAAATAATAAAGTCGAGTGAAAAACATATCACTATATCATGTGGAACTATTTTACACACAATGGCGGAGCTGGTTTTCTTCTAACACTTTTTACATGAAAAAATCTCTGTAGCTTGGCCTACTAGCTAGCTAGCGGTGATTAATCATAAGCTTGGAGATCGGTGATAAGATCTTATTTTGGAACGTGTAAATTTGCACTTAATTTTAAGGCTTCCTGCTTTATATTTACTTACATCAGTGTGCTTGCTTCATTTTCATGCCGTACCTTCGGTTCCACAGCACGGGTATTCCACTAGATCCTCGGGACATCATGTTCACCTCCCTATTCCTTCCTCTGAAATAACAAAAAAGAAACGATTTCATGGGCACTAGGTAGGAACGAAGTTCCTTCGGATTATATATAAAGACCACAATTTGCGAAAAAGAAGCATGCGCGTCTCGGGGCGCTCGACAAAAGTGATAACTTATATTAATCCAAGTTGAAATAACTAATATTGAAAAATGGGGCCAAGAGCTCCTACGAGATTGTAAGTTGTAACCACTCTTTTATATGCCCGAGCTAGCTGAGAGATAGGTTATATATATATATATATATATATATATATATATATATATATATATATATATATATATATATATATATATATATATATATATATATATATATAAAGATATAAAATTAAGTAATTTACTACTTTCTTATCATTAACAAAAAACTTATCTGATCATTTATTTAATCTTCTATCGACGCTTTGTCAATTATAATCTAGGTCAGGGGTGCTCAGACTCACAGTGCTGGCGATCTACCACAAAATATTTACGTGAAAAGCGATCGACCAACTTAATGTTACTAAAAAAGAAACAAATACATTGAAGAATATCATTTATTGCACTTCGCAACAAAAAAATTTTAACCAACCTCCCTTTTGAAATGATGTTTATGCCCTGGCTAGCAGGGAGATTGGTTAACATATGAGGGTTCTAGGTTTTTCTCAGTAATAATAACACGAGTAAAAAGTAGGTATTTACTGTCTTCCTTTACATAAAGTGAGACTTATCTTTTTTGTTTGTTTTTCTTATTTAATTTTCCATTGACTTGTGATTTTCTACTTGAGCTGGATTGTACTCTTGATTTCTTGGTAGCTCCAGATCTTGGTTTTTCTTTTGAACTCCAGGCAAGACAACGTGTCTTTTAACTCCAGACCAAGTGGATTTCGGCTCTAACCAAGTGGCGTCTATCAGACGCCACAGATACTTAATAAATTTTAATAAAATTTAACAAACTTTCAACTTATATTGAATATAATTCTAATATCTAGCGATGTTATTAGTTCGACAACCAGCTGCTAAAAGAACGAGCGATTGTTAATCCGACACTTCCTAGATACTCTCCTTCTACGCAACTCATTGATCATAGAGCAAAGGAGAGTGAAGCGTGAAACACGGTACCTAAATGAACAATTCAGTACAAAATGCAGTGGCTACAGTCACTCGGTGAATTGACCCGTTACAAAATACATATAAGAATAAAGCACAAAATGACAATTACTCTCTGGACGTTGACACATGGCACTGCATATCATCAGCGTACTTTAAATAAGACGGAACGTAAATACTAAGTGCCAACCTCAAGCATGATGTCAGGTGTTCGTCGGTAGCCGATTGCGATATTTTGATTTAATAACTTTCATTTCTGATGCTGACTCACACAAATATGTTGATCCGAACAATCATGTCAATTGAAGAGCTACTTCACTTTCAAATTCGGGTATCTTTCTTGAGTTATAAGAGACCAAAATTTCATATCAGATGCTCTGGCTTTAAGATGTACATCGGAAATCATCTGCAATACCTCATTTTTAGAAGTATTTTCCATATTAAAAGTGTTCGATAGTTCACTAGAAACTTCTTCAACATCTTCGCAAGAAAATGGATAGGTAACTCATGAAAGTGACAATATTTTTCAGTTTGTCGAAATCAGAGAATCGTCTTTCGAACTCATCCAAAAGGTGTCTTAGCTCGGCCTCGTAAATATCGTAACTTGAGTAAGTACTTCTTCTTGCTTTCAATGCTGGAAACTATTCAATCATTTCGATTCAGTTGTTGGATCAGTAGCTTCACTTTATTTTTAAAAGCATTCACTAAACTTATTAATTCAATAATAGTTTCTTTTTTACCTTGAAGCTCCAAGTTGATGGTATTTAAATGACTTGTGATATCTGATAAGAAAGCTAAATCACAGAGTTACGTTTTGTTATTGAGTATTTCAGTGTCGTCACCTCGTCCTTCCAAAAAGGCAATTATTTCAGGTAGTTATTCTTGGAACCTTTCTAAAAATTTCCCGCGACTCGAATCATCTTACATCTGTGTGAAGCATCAAATCTATGTGATCAGCAGACTCGCTAGTTTCCAACTGCACTTTGAAGAGCCGCCGTTGCAAGCTACGGGCACGAATGGAATTCACAATCTTCGTGGCAATGTCCATGACATCTTTCATATTCAGTATTTTCGAGCATAGCACTTGCTGATGTATGATGCAATGGAATGAGAGAAAAACGATGGAAAATCGTCTTCAGCTCGACAAATTGCAACGAACCCAATTTTATTGCTAGTCATACATGGCGCTCCATCTGTTGTTATGCAAATGAGTTTATAAATAGGTGAGTCACACTTTTTTACAAAATGTAAAAAAGCTTCGTAGATATCCTGCCGCGAGTTTTTTCTCTCAATGAAAGCATTGTTAACAATTCTTCTTTAACTGACATATCAGAAAATACCATTCAAATGAAAACACCTAACTGGGCGGTATCTGCTATATCAGTGAATCCGTCAAACTGCAAAGAAAAATACTTGCAATCGGCAATATCACTTTTCAGTTTATTCTCCAAATCCCTGCCCATGATTTCCACACGCCTAGTACATTCGGACGAGATAGCTGAACCTCTTTAATAGCAGACATTATCTCTGTTTTATTTTTGAAGTCACGAAATAATGAATCAGTTGCTTCAATAAATGCTTCTTTAAATATCGAAGGGTTTCTCGTGATTTGCCAGTATGTGAGAAATTTTAAAAGAGGCAATTGTTGCAGCTTCTGTTTATTTGACTGGTTTGATGAACATGGATTGCTGTGCTCTCAAACAACTCTTTAACTCTTGAACTTTTCGTTTTCTTAACTCAATTTTTTATGGAAAATCAATCTCATAGTTAGTATACATAGTTTTATAATGCCTTTCTAAGTTTCCACGCTTAAGCAATGCCACCGAAGCACGACAAAGAAGGCACACACATTTATCTTTTACCATAATAAATAGAAACTCTTCTTCCCACTCATTGTTAAAATGATACGTTTTACTTTTCTTGGATAAACTAATTTTCTTTTGTTACGTACAAATACGTTCAAAATAAAATTCAATAACCAACGCTTTTTCTGACACAGATGCATACACAACAAGTTTAGACATAATTGTAATTCAAAGGCAGTGCGGAGTGGTGCTGCCACGTTTTTACGGGGGCGGTATTGCCACTCGCCTCGCGATCGACTCTGAAAGTTTCCGCGATCGACCGGTCGATCGCGATCGACCGTTTGAGCACCCCTGATCTAGGTGGATTGCACTCTGTTGATTGCCTAGTCCCAAGCTTGGAAGTTTTCGTCCATGGTTGTTTTGTGGTTCTAGTTGAGATTATCTTGTAGCTTCAGTTAACTTTTCTTTGTGGTTCTAGCCAACGTGGTTTTTAGCTCCAGCCAAGGTGACGTCTATCAGACGCCACAGATACTTAATAATTTTAATATACTGAATATTCGTTCAATAGATATTGAATATAATTTAACACTTAACGATGTTACTTCTTCAACAGTTATTTGCTAAGAGAGGAAGATGTTTCACGTGCAAATTCGACGCTATCTCGATATTCTCGTCGTACGCAAGTCATTCCCAACTGGGCGAGTCTATTATTCATAGGTGAAACAAAAGTAAGGTAGTATTTGATAGCGTGAATCACGGTATTTCAATGTAGAATTCAGTGGCGGCTTAAGCGGAGAATTTACACGTTACAAACTAATAAAATGAAAAAAGCCAGGAATCACCTCTGTGATTCGAACTCATTAACACGTTCGCTGCTACTCAGATTTAGTGCGTAGGCTCCCAGTGCTAACGAACTTTTTCACATAAATCTGAAATTTTTTTTTCACAAAACGCTTTTATTACTATCCTAAGATGAGTGTCTTCAAAAATAAGTGTCAAAACGGCCATGACGTATAAATAAGTCATGCGCACTGAGCACTATAATGGGAGGGTAGTACTCATGACTTATTTAGACGTCATGTATGTAGAACTGCAATGAACATAGTGATTATATTATTAGTTCCTTTCAAAAGAAATTTTTTTGGAAATAAGAAGACGGAAAATTCTGGCGTTATTTCATTTATTTTTGTGAAAATGACATTTTATTCGTTTTTATGAAAATTTTTAAAACAATCGCCAATACAAAGGTAAGGTGTACCCACGCATGCCAGGCAATGGTATGAGGTGTTCCTTCTTCCTTTCAGTTGATTCCAACACCAGGTGCAACGTCTCCAAATTGCTGCTTTACCCTCAGGTCCTTGTGGAATTTCGTTAGATTTTGCGCTTTTAGCGTTAGTTGGCTCTGCCTGTATAGTCCAATATCACAAACTAAACTGAATGTTGTTTTTTAATTTTCAAACACTTGTGACTACGCTCACGTAAAATACGAATGAACGCTCGAAAGTATATGAGACCACATGACGCATTTATAAGTCACGCGCACATGGCAAGTATAGCGCATGACTTATTTATGAGTCATGAGCAGCGAATGTGTTAATACCAGTTTTCAGTACACAGATCACTCGGCCGTCAATACAATGTAGAATAAAGACGCAAGAGTGCATATAACGGGAGTGTAACGTATCGCCACGCTTTATAATGGAATATAAACTTACTATACGTAGTAATTATTTTTGAAACAAATTTGTAAAGCTTTATCTTTTCATTATGGCATATCTGATTCCTGTCGTAATATGTTCTTTTATGCATATAACTAATACAGAATTATTTCGATGTTTCACATCTGCCAGGCGTCCCGCGACGGCTCATGACGCTTTCGCGTTGCTTGTACATAAATTCATGAGTACATATAATATTGCATTGACGACTGACGTGGCGGAGTGGGATCAGAAAGAGAAGGGATGAGAGAACGGAAGGAAAGAGGGAGAAAGAGAAAGTTATTATACAATATATGGAACTTCGTTCCGAAAAGTCGATTTTATTGGTAAATACTAATTTTGGAAACAACAGATCATTACAACAATTGATTTCAAATTACGCTTCCTGTAGATTGGTGGAAATCCCAACGAAATGTCATTGTTGTGCAAAAACGTTTTCCCACCGAACTATTGTTTTTCTGCAGTTTCTTCGACATTTGGTTAAGTACTTTACTGAACAATAGCTTGGGGACCGACAAGCTGTAAAATTGATTTTTTTTAAAAAGCGTTACAACTATGACCTTCAGATCGATCACGTGATCTAAGTATCTCGAGAACTATAAAAGTTAGAGAAAAAATTTTAAATTATTATTGAAGCTTATAAAAAAAGGAATTTGAATGAGTCTGTTTTGATTCAATTTTTTTTAAGTTTGTCCTATACGCACATAACCTACTACTGTCATTGAGTTTTCTCGAAATTTTTTTTAATTTTTGTCCAAGTGAGTTAAACGAGTGGTTAGAAATCTCGCTTTACTCTCACTTATGTGGCGCTGCTTACTTGTTTCAAATCAATCTCAACACGCAGCGAATAAATTTCGGATGATAAACAGCTTCTTTCGCCTGGTGCATGCTCCGAGACAAATTGCCGATGCTTCATATAAAAGGGCCTGAGTGAGATAAACCGCTAGATATATTAAAAATTATGTTTCGCACGAGAAGAACCGATGTACATCGCACAGAAACAAGCACGCCGCTGACAGTTCCCGACGGCGAACGAAGATGAATCTATTATTTATATCTCGAGAGGTCGGAAGCGAGATATTCTTTTTTTTTCACGTTTCACCCACGTCTCCGAAGTTGGCGTCGCGCCGTTCGCAGGTCTCTTGGAAGCGTCTTCGCCTGCATTCAATTCATTTTGTATGAAGCTACGTCTAAGTCCGTCGAGGGAGCAGTACGAACGAAGAGGGTGAAAGTCTGAGAAAATCTCTAATACGCGATTACGACGACGAAGCGTTCGAGTCGAACACTGATTTTTTCGTCCCACACGGGTTTTTTTGGCGCGCTTGATTTACAAGAAATTTAGTGTTGGTCAAGTCCTTATTTTTATAATTGAAATCTTTTAGAACATTTGAAATGAATGTTTCGCAATTTTAACTATAATAATAATATTTATTCAGTACATTTGTATAATACAGGGTGTTCTACAAGCTGTATGACAAACTTTGACAGATGGTAGGTCACTTGATTTAAAACATTTTTTTTAATAAACATGGGTCCGATTCGTTTTTGTTCAGAAGTTACAAGCATTTGAAGAATCGTAATTTTTTCAGTCAACCAGGAAGTGACAGAAAGTCACTTAGCATGTTAAACAATGCACACTTATAAAATATACACCTGCTTCAATAAAAAACGTAGGCATTTATTCTCCACTGAGGAATATGCAGATATTGTGTTTGTATATGGGTATGCAGCTAGCCAAATAAGAAATGATCCAAATCTCATTCTTCGAATGACCGAATCTTCAGTTCGTCGATGTGAGGCTTGCATTCAAGCTGAGGGTGGATAATTTTTATAGTCTTTAGTTTTGTGATTATCATTTAATTTGAATTTTTATTATTAATTGTTAATAAAGTTTAAATGCTTGTAACTTCTAAACAAAAACGAATCGGACACATGTTTATTAAAAAAAATATGTTCAAAATCAAGCAACCTACCTTCTGTCAAAGTTTGTCATAGAGCTTGTAGAACACCCTGTATAACTGAAAAAACTCTATCACAGCGAGCTGCATTAGTAGAGCAGGTTTTCATAACGTATCCAGTTTAGAAAATACATTCATTAAATTATCATTTTTTTCCAAATTCAAAAAAAAAACGCCCTCTAATGTGTAAACAATATTTATTTCCTCCCCTTGGCTGGGGCTCAACCCTCCAACCAATTCATATAGAAATAAATAGCATCTAAGATATCGTACGAAACTACCTACCTACAAAGTTTCAACCCTATGGTACCAAAATTGCGCCTTCTATCGTGTAAACAAGATTTATTTCCCTGGGGGGTCAACCCCTCAACCAATTCGCATTAAAACCTATTCCCATTCAATATGTCATACGAAACTACCTACTCACAAACTTTCAATCCTTTTGCTCCGAAATTACGCCCTTTACCATGTAAATAAGATTTATTTTTTCCCCCAGGGGGTTAACCCCCCAACCAATTCGAACCAAAACCAATCCCATCCAAGATATCTTCCGAAAATAACTACCTACAAATTTTTAAGCCTATTACACAAAATTACGCCCTTTACCATGTAAATAAGATTTATTTCTTCCCCCAGGGGGTCAACCCCCCCAACCAATTTGAACCAAAACCAATCCCATCCAAGATATCTTCCGAAAATAACTACCTACAAATTTTTAAGCCTATTACACCAAAATTGCGACCTTTATCATGTAAACAAGATTTATTTCCTCCCCCAGGGGGCCAACCCCCTAACAAAACGTCAAAAAAATATAGGGATCTCAGAGCCTCATTTTAATCTTAATTATACAATAATCAAAAAATTCTCTTATATTATATGGTTCGGATTGAATAATAAGATTACGAATTTCCTTCATGAAGAGTCTGCTATTTTCAGTTTTTTGAAGGCCTTTAGGTAGGACATTGAAGAAACGCATACACATATATTCTGTCTGATTTTGGTTGAGCGTCAGAAGCCTGTGTGACAAGGATAAGGTGGGTAAGGTAAGGGGCCATTTGCCTTGTACCTATTGTTGTGGTTTTTGTAATTGGAAAAGAGATGATTTTGGTCGAGTATTAATTCAAGGCAATTATTTCGTTCTGTCGCATTGACGAAATTAGTCCCGCCAAATCCCACGTACCAGGAGCTAAGATGTTACCCATCAAAAACGTAACGTTCATTTGCTTGTGCCAGATGATGAATTTTATTCTCGATTTCGGAACCGATCTCGTCCGATTCCAGTGGACTCGCCTTCTACGCGAAATTGAAGGGCCACGGCGGAATATACGCGGCCATAAAGTCGGCCCTAATCGCAGGTAGACGACTACGGCGTCGCTTACAATGTGTAAATGGCGGACGGTGGTTTATATCCGGCATCGATGCTGCTCCGGAGGACAGTTTGAAGAGGTTACGTTTATGGCGGACGAAGTTACGTGCAGTATACTCTCGACTTGAGGGAAATTAAGATCGATGGGGAATTCACGGCGTCGAATGAATTCTACACGTTGTAAAGTGTCCGGAAAGGTTGGCGCAAATGGCAACAGAATAGAGTTCATTTTACGACAAATTCAATATGGGCGAATATATGAATATAATCTAAGGAGCGACAATTCAAATCAAATGATTTAACCCTTTCGCTCGCGCATTCAAGATAAAAATCTGTGTTCTTCAAGATAAAAATCTGAAATTAGGAAGACTTACTCTTTTATTTTTTTACAATTTTTGGTGTACTCGAAAAGATTCTATGTCATCCGTTTTAGAGGGTGTGATATGTACAATATACTGTACACTGCGAGTAAACGGTATATATGACTTGTAAAATATATTGCACATTTTGAATAAGTGGTAGTTTATTTGCGATTTTGTAAAATTAAATACAATTGAAAAACGACATAAGGTTACAACTGATCATTTTTTATTTGTGTGATATATCAAAAAACAATTTTGTTTTTCTGAAATGCACAAATGTATATTGCACTTGCAAATAAAATTACTCCTAGATGTACATTCAGGGAATTTTCATCTGGAAGAAGATTTTTCATCAAAATTACCTTCCATATCATCTGAACTTCTTTCTTTTACCGTATTTTTCTCATAATAATCATTACTTCTATGTCCCTATCTCCCCACCCATAATCGTCATCACTAAGCCCTTTAATATCTGATAGGACCTCCTCGATTAGTTTCAATAGTTGTTATTCAGTTTTCGTAATCCCATACTGTTATTTTGATTTAACGGTATTCAGATCACAATTGAAAAGTCAGTGTTAACGGCCGCCGGCCGTTATAATTTCATAACGGCCGGCGGCCGTTAAGAAATCACTTGTTCAAATATTTATTTCAAAACATCATTCTGCTTACAATAACAACATTGAAATCTTGGTCCACAGTGAGCTGGGAGAATAAACCTCTGATTTTCATTTCGCATAGGCTAATAATAAATCTTCATTGACCACCCTTACATTCTTGCTTTTACGCCACATTTCAAAATTTTCATATTCTTTTTGATATCGCTCTCGAGTTATTTTCGGCAGTTAATCAACACTCGCTGCACTGCACATGATTCTCCCAATATTTCTAAAGGAATTTGATTTTGTTCCTGAATTTCATCCATGGTCGTCGTTAAAGCGAACTTGAGAACACAAAAAAACTGACGTTGTTTATAAAACTGTCAAACTGTTCCATGATAACAGAGTGCACGACGTTGGGATTTTTCTTTAGAATTGCCAGGTACGGGGTTTTTTCTTTCTTCGGAATCAAAATATAATCTTTCAACGGGATTACGAAAAGTTTTTAACGACACACGGCCGATACGCAAATAACGGATTCGGTTAGTTATATACAATATCCAACCTCATCCGTTATTTGCTACATATCGGCCTTGTTACGTTAATAACTATAACGGCACTTTTTTACTCATTTTTCAATTCGTACTACTATTAAATAAATCTCAAATGACAACAACTCCAAATGACGTGGAGTTTTTTACCATACCTGTCGATTTCCGTTTACTCACAATGTACAATAATTTGTACAGTAATATTTACTCCAATATAGAAAAAAAAAAACTAAATATTCGTCAAGTTTACTATGAAAGTAACAAAACCACGTATCGGTCATTACCAAAATAAATATTGCAGACATGTCACAACATGTTTCAAATTTTGAAGCGCCACCTCATTTCAACATTCTGAAACAACTGCTACAACTCAGTTACAGGTACCATTAATAAAAAATTTTTGGGTAAACTACTCAACGCTAGGTGAAGGAAACAGTTAAAAATAGTAATAAGGATGTTTACAGAATACTGTACTTTGTGAGTAAAGTGAATAGAAGCATACTACAAATTCGTTAAATTTACGTAAAGTGATGTACAATATATTGTACACCGTGAGCGAAAGGGTTAATACAGCTGATTTTTTCACTTAGATATAATCATATTAATGATAATAGGTACATATAATAATAATATATTTAATCTGTTAATCAACTTACAGTTGCTCTCACACATAACAAAAAAGTACATACTGTATGATAAAATTTGAATAGAAATTTTTTTTTAATGTAAATCTATATTCATATGTCCCCTCACTCCCACCTTAAATGTACCCAGTGAACTTGAAGATCTTACATCTTTGTGAAGTTTATTGAATAGCTCAAAACTTGGTCTTCTTCTTCCATGATTTGTCTATCTCTTGTATTATATCTATGGACAATATTCTCTTTCATAGATAAACCATTTTTCAAGAGGTTGTTGGGGATTTCAAAAACAAATACAGAGGATTCCTTCAAATATAGCTTGAAAATAAGTCGACAAAGTAGGAAATTCAAAAAAAAGGAAGATAGTTTTTTGAAAACTAAGTGTTTACATACATTATGTAAGTGTAAAAACATAACTAGTCGTCTTCAGTTCAGAGTAAAAAATATTCATTTTTACAGTACATTTTCCTTCACGTTTTTCCGTCTGACTTATTGGATATTTCAATAAAATATTGCTGAATAGGTACTCACGATAGATTTGTTATCACAAACTTCGAAAAAGCTCTATCAAAGGGCTTACATTCTCTTCTTGGGTTGGAAGATCGGTGAAAAAGCAAATTCGGTTTCCGAAAATGTTTAATCGACTTATTCTGCCGAATCGGCAAAGAAAATGAAAAGTTTTACTCTGTGCACTCAATATTTAATGCTAAGAACCGACCTTCAGCATTAATAATAACGTGGATATTAGTTAATTCTTGGTATTGATGGTTAGACACACAAGAAATCGAAAGATTTTCACAACAAACTTTAATGAAAATAATATCCTTATTTTGTAACGGTGTTCATATCTTTAATGCTCTTCCCGAGATAAAGAATGCACCTAATTTGAAAATTTTTATTGAAAGAGTTTGTACATTTTCAAAGGACATATGGTAAGACAGTATTTATTTTTGTAACTCACAATATGCATTGGAAATATTTGTATTCCTTTTCAAAAACTAGCCTAAAGTGCTAAATAATAGTTATTTAATAAACTAGTTTATTAATGACAGCGATTAATGGTTGAGATATTTCAATACTTCGAGACCATTAATCGCTACATTAATAAACGAGTTGAATTGAGTATAAATTCTTGATTGAAATAAATTTTTATTTTGCATAACAGATACATTTGACACAATATAAATTTCTATGTTCATTTCGATATATTTATATTTATGCTCCCGATGGAACAATTTGAGAAATTCATAGATGGAATATTAGACATGTGACATTCTGAATAGTTGACATTACCTACAATATCCGATAAGGAATATGTGGACCTGGTGGAATCTGAAGTGTTAATTACTTTCGAACGATTATTGCATGAAATTTTTTCCGCAGTTTCTACTTTATTTTGTATAAAGTTTAATTTTTCGATTTGAGTTATGAATTCCTTTTCTCTGTGGAATAACAGTACAGACACAGAATAATTCAACTATTCCGTGCTGAATACTTCTGTGTTTGGTTGCCCATGACAATCATACATTAAAATAGGAGAAATTGCACATTAAAATGGGTCATTAATGATCAATTTCGTGTACGTTAAAGTAAGCTTTTATTTAGAGGTCGACGGAAAAGATTATTATTATTATTATTAACTATAAGAGAAATTATAAGAGAAGCTTCCGATGAAGTATAAGTAACGAAAGTAATGAACACAATTGTACCTATTTATTTTTCACTTTAAATGGGACATAAAGCAGTCGTAGGAAAAGTATAGTATGAAATTCGCACGAAGTGGCTATTTTGCACTCGAATTTGCTACACTCGCCTTCGGTAATCATTCATTGTCATCCAAAATATGTTACATTTCGCGCTCATTTTTTAATATATCTTCATACACTCTGGATATTTTATTTTCATCAACTTCAGATTCATAATTTTTAATATGCTTTAGTACTTAATGGGTTAAAACGCTATATTTCGATTTTTTTTTTAAATGGTAGCTGTTCGGTTCAAATCCCTTAATACTTTACAGAAATTCAATCAATCAAATCAAAATATGCTTGATTGTCTTAAAATTATACACTCTATTGAAAAAGCGAAAAATATAGGAAATAAACAATGTAAAACATGAAAATAAAAATTTTTTCTTAGCATTGTAAATGAAGGACTTTTTTGTTAATTCAGAGGAAGGAATAGGGAGGTGAAGATGATGTCCCGGTGATCTGGTGGAATACCCGTGCTGCGATACCAAGGGTACGGTATTCATAGAAAATTGTGATTATATATTAACATCTCCATTATTTCTCATTCAGCATAAAACTTGTTATCAATGTTGTTTGATTATACCGTCATTATCCCAAACACACCTGTATTTTCTAAAATATACCACCTTCCAACCACGCACGTCATCTTCAGTATTTCACAGCGAGAGTTATATACATTATAAGCCCCTTCGTCTTCATGCGACCACCTCGTCATCCATTACCACCCCCCCAGCACACTTGTCACTTCGCTGGGGCCATTTAGCTGATGACTTACATAACCCAAGAGACCTACCTTGACCTGCACGCACCTGGGGCTCCTCCCTGGGAGACAAATTCGACCACTTAGCTCTAGTGACGTTTCACTTTACGTCGTCATCTATCAAGGGACGTAGCGGAGGAACGTAAACAGGCTTAGCGAAATCCGGTGGGGAACGTAAAAACTATCTAAAGATCTGGATTTCTTTCCCACCTGGTCGTCGGATGGGAGCTAAAAGAGATAGTGACCCAGAGATAAGGGACAAACGGGACTTCATCGACGACTATCAGACGATTTAAGGGACGGATTTGCGAAATTGGGGCAGATTTTAGGGAATCAGTGTCTGATTTAGAAGGTTACTGGGACGCACTGTAACTATTAAGTTAGAGTCATAATGGAAGCCTTTCAATAGCTGATTTCATTCATTTGAAAAGCATGGAATTTTAATTGATCGACATAGACTATGACACAAATCAAAATATTTAGGTTAAATTTCATATATATATATATATATATATATATATATATATATATATATATATATATATATATATATATATATATACTTGATTGCTTTACTGATTGAAACCTGTTTCTTTTTTTCATCAAACTATGTTCACTTTCAGTTTGGTAATGGCCCATTTTCTTTATTTTTTTATTATTTTTTAAATATATGCTAATATTTCACTTTATCGTTCCCTCCGCCTTTCAGTAGATAACAAATGTTTTTTTACAACAAATTACCGTAATTTCATTGCACACACTTGCAAAGTTTGAATCAGATACGACAGTAGGGAGCAGGTTAAGATAAGCTTTCTAGATTTTTAGCAGGTTTTCACTTTGAAAACCTACTTATTAAAATGGGTGCTATTAGCAAAGTTCGACCAAGATAGTTTTTCGTTTCATGACTTTTCATGATGCTTTGCACCAAAAACTCAATTCCATTTATCCCTATATATATATATATATATATATATATATATATATATATATATAGATATATATTTATTTATTTTTCACTTATATATTATATGTTTATTTCACCTTGGATACGGTTGCTATAAACACACTCATTATGCCCTAGGCCATTACGCCCGCATTTGCGGGCATAATGGATTTAAAACGCCCGCTTATTGGAGGAGAAATGAAGAAAATTTCATTGATTAAATACTTCATAATCCTTATCGTATTCGACTCTGGATTTCTCCGGCAATTAATTATTCGCATCTTTGGCTGCATTTTCTATGATATTCTTTGGTAAATTCATTTTCATTTCCATTATTTCTATAAGACTACACAAAGAAAGCAGCATGACATTCACTGAATATGATGACAAAAATATTCACAAACGTCAAACTATCAACAAATGACATGCCTACTATGAGAAGGAAAATGGATAGGAGCAATGAAACGATTTTAAAATCGCTTTTTCATAATATATATATATATATATATATATATATATATATATATATATATATATATATATAATTATTTATTCAAATTGTTGTTGCCTGTGATTTATTTTAATCTCTTGATAATTATTAGCAATAAACAGGCTGGTTGAATCTTAAAAAACTCGATTTTAATTAATAAATTGACGTTTCACTATGAATTCATAGTTATTCAAAATTTTTGAACAAAATTGAAAATTCTTTGACATTTATTGACTTGATAAAATTGAATATTGATCTGTCTTGTTAAAAATTCTTTCAGTCTAATATTAACATTCAAAATTGTTTTCATTAGAAGGCAAAGGGAAACTACAGAAACCTTTACCTATGTAATGTTCGAAAATAATAATAATAGGGTACTATTTATTTAACAGAAAGAAAATTAGTCACGGGAAAATATTAAAAAAGTAGAGCAGAATTATCGGTATGAACGTTTATATGGAAGCAGCCGTTGAACACGTGTTTCGGACTCTTTGGTCCTCATCAGAACGGCGTAGCTAAGTATTGGATTGAAAATTTGGAGATGAAAAATAGTTTAATAAATAAATCCTCTGTTATGGAAGAAAATCACTTATTTGTGGTTTATTGTTTGAACTCTCCGGTATTGGAGATTTGGTCAAACTTTGCCACGGAGGCGATTAATTCCATCCGAGAGATCTTAGAAAGAGTAAATTGATATTAAAAAAGAAAATTAGTTTTGGGAAAATATTAAACAAGTAAAGCAAAAATTATCGGTATAGTTCGTTTATATGGAAGTAGCTGTTTTTAATGAATAACTATGAATGTCATAATGAAACGTCAATTTATTAATTAAATCGAGTTTTTTAAGATTCAACCAGCCTGTTATTGCTAATAATTATCAAGAGATTATATATATATATATATATATATATATATATATATATATATATATTATAGTATATATATATATTGTAACCAACCTCCCTTTTTAACAGATATTTATGCCCGAGCTAGCAGGGAGATTGGTTAAACATATATATATATATATATATATATATATAGGGTTCTGGGTTGTTCTCAGGAATAATAACTACTAAGTAAAATGAAGGTATTTACTGTTTTCTATTACATATAATGAGACTTATCTTTGTTTTTTTTTAATTTAATATTCCATCGACGATGGAGATTCCCCTTTGGATAGATTGTGCTCTTGACTTCTGCCCCTTTTTCGTTTCTTGGTAGCTCCAGTTCACGTGGATTTCAAACATCCGATAACGTGGACTTCAAACTTCAGATGATGTGTCTTTTAGCTCTAAACCAAGGTGAAATTTCAAACCCAGACCAAAGTGGCTTAAAATAATTCGGGACAAATCAACATACATCTCAAACGTAATATGTTCGAAGAATATCTGTAGGGTTATCGATGGCCAATTCAAAACTAACATTCAGATTTATCTCGAGCAAATATGCTAAAAAAGGACAGTATACTGTTCCAACATTAAACTGAACATAAATATATGACCATGTGAAATTTGGCCAATCGTTAACCTACAAAAATCTTGTGTTAAATTGAGGGAATGAAACAAGCAAATAAAATAAAGATACTTTAAATTAAGAAATGTAAGATGATTATTTCAATATTTGAAAGATAAATAATTTAATATAGGTAAATGAAAAAATGAAATGGCGGAAAGATGAAATACGGAATCAATTCAGATTTTCAAGATAATGCTTAATACAAAATAATTAATATTTTCTTCTCATAACTTACCGTCTAATCAGACGCCACAGATACTTAATAAATTTTTAATAAACTATAATACTATATTCTTTTTAATAGATATGAATATAATTTCAATAACCAACGGTGCTACTTGTTCAACAGCTTACTTTGCGAGAGAACGGCATTAGATCCTTTACGTGCAAACTCAACGCTACTAGATTTATCGCAACACGCAGGTCACTCCTTCAGGCGTTTTACAAGCGAGGAATCACGGTATCCGAATGCATAGTTTCGGTAGTAGAATGCAGTGGCTATAGTTACGTGGAGAATTTACACGTTACAATATATATATATATATGTATATATATGTATGTATATATATATATATATATATATATATTTATATATACCGCGTGCGTTACTAGATCCTTATAGTATATAGTATATATGCATGTATAAGCTTATGTATTTTAGCGTTGTTTACACGATAAAGGGCGCAATTTTGAAATAATAGGGTTACAAGTTTGTAAATAGTTAGTTTCGTATAATATCTTGGATGCGATTGGCTTTGATACGAATTGGTTGGAGGGTTGATCCCACGGGGAGGAAATAAATATTGTTAACACATCATTGAGCGCAATTTTTGTTTTTGGATTTGGAACAAAAGTCATAATTGAATGAATACGTTTTTCAAACTGAATACGTTATGAAAACCTGCTTTTCTAATGCAACTCACCGCGAAATAGTTTTTTTTTACATTCTTAGTTCGTTAGTTACAAACTGATGCTAATGAAAAAATCTAAAATTCCCGAAAAGTTCCTGAAACTGTTAGTTTTTTAATTTGGTAGTTTTATTCACCAATTTTGTATAATAAAATCCGAGATTTTCGTACAATCCATCTTTGAATTTTTCACGAAACTGTCGCTGTCATTTCACGAAATCCGATGTCTACATGCATATAGTCTCCATACAAGGCGACATAATATAAACAGCCGAATTCCCGGTAGTCACTTCATGTTGGAAATGTTTTCCTTTCATATTTGTTATGTACCCGACAATGCACATCTGGTGTATGCAGAGTTGAACAAGAAAGCAGCATTTCCCCAGCGCTGCGCCGCCCGATTTTCATTTTTGTCGTTTCTTATTCAGTCTATGTTTAAAGAGAGTGCACTCGATATCGATAGTACAGACTACTTCATCTTTCCTCGAGAATATCGAGAAAGAATGGAAATTGAGCCAGAATATTGCAGCAGTTTGAGAACTTATTTTAGCATAAAAATTTCATGACGCTAAATTTATGTAGAATGGTGCATTTTCCTATGCGTAAAGTGAAGTTTCCCCTCGAATTCAGAATGCGCTACGCTAATGAAACGATTGTTGCTCAGAAAGAAAACCTTATGAAAATTCAATTTTTTTTATAATGAACTAACGCTATGTATATGATCTTCATACACCTCGAATGATTTTATCAGGTTCGAAAAATGTTTGCTTAGGTGTTCCATATATATTTTCAATCATTTTTTTCTGCATTTTGTACTGTTTTTGTGAATTTTGATGGGTAGGTATCGTTCACAAAAGAAATATCCACTACTAACTCACTCACTCAGTCAATCAACGAATCACTCACTTGAAGTCTATCGATCAGTCACTCACTCATTCACTCACTCGAAATCAATCAGTCACTCACTCACTAAATAAATCACTCATCGAAGTCAATCACTCACTCGAAATCAATCAATCCGTCACTCACTCGAAATCAATCACTTATCGAAATCCATCAGTCAGTCACTCACTCGAAATCAATCAATCAGTCACTAACTCAATCAATCACTTATCGAAATCGATCAGTCAGTCACTCACTTATTCGAAATCAATCAATCAGTCACTCCCTCGAAATCACTCAATCAGTCACTCACTCAATCAATCAATCACTTATCGAAATCAATCAGTCAGTCACTCACTCATTCGAAATCAATCAGTCACTCACTCGAAATCAATCAATCACTCACTCGAAATCAATCAATCACTCACTCGAAATCAATCAATCAGGCACTCACTCACTTAATCACTTTCTTTCGACTGTGAATAGTGAATAATTTGACCCTGACCTAAAAGCAGAAACTGGATCATTAGCTACAAATGTAATATGAACGTAGGATCCACAAAGTTAAAAGGAACTAGACTTTTCCAAATGCGATATCCTGAACTTCGTATGCAAATAAACAGTAGTGAAATAAAACTGCAGAACAATACGACTTCCATTTTACGATCACGGTTTGTAGGTAATATTTACTTGATTTATGTATAATGCATTTTATTATAATATCTTGCTGTACATAGACCTTCACTATTTCACAATAGGTTTATGAAGGAGATGATAATAAATTATGTTGACCGTACACTTTTCTTGAGTCGTTGTTTTTCTTAATATTTGACTACTTTTGTTCATTTTTTTAGTCGTATTTCCCCCGAAAATACAAATTATTATTGATGTATATATTATATATTGATATATATATATATATATATATATATATATATATATATTATATATATATATATATATATATATATATATTATATATATATATATATATATAAATATATATATATATATATATATATATATATATATATATATATATATATAAATATATATATATATATATATATATATATATATATATATATATCGGCGTCTCTATCGTCTTTCAAATTTTGAAGGGATATATCACTTCAAAATTTGAATGTTCAGGAGTTTATAAGTTGATTTGTCCTGTATGTAAAGGAGTATATATAGGTCAGACTGGTCGATCGTTCAAGACAATATTTAAAGAACACCAACAATCTTTTTGAAAAATAAAACGGATTCAACGTTTTCAAATCATTGCCGTGAAAACCATCACCCATTTCCACAAATAGATAATTTTCAAATCATGCACAAATTACCAAAAGGAACCAAACTTACTTACTTAGAATCATTAGAAATTTTTAAACTCTATCATAATGCAAAAGATATCTTGCTCAACGACCAGATTGACTCGATATCTTCTCCTATATTAAGTGTATTCAAACAATAACGAGCTTTCTAAGAACATTGTATTGTACCAATTTGGGAAATTCACTCGATTAGCCCTTCTTGAAATATGTTCCTCTTGTCCATTTAGGTACCTGCAATAATTCTTTCCCACCCGTAAGCGCAAATCTATAATTCTGTATTTAGTTCTTAACTCAATCTGCCCGATGATGGTCTAGTGACCGAAATTGCAACCGCAGTGTTAAAATTTTTCAAAATATTTTGTGATAATAAACGTAGTAAATTCAAATTTAGTTTTGTTCAACCTTTTTGTTCAACCGCAATGCTCTTCGGAAATTTTTTTTCAATAAAATAAATTATTTCCTCCTTTTTCTATAATAGTGACTTATTTGTTAAAATTCCGTTACATACATACATACAAAGCTAATAAAAGCATGTTAAAAATGACATTTGTTGAGGAAAATAGTTGAAATTCCAGTATAATAATGTGAAAATTTTAGGTATATCTCATCTTATCAAATTGCATTATGATGAATATATTGACTAGGGACTAGAAAGAAATTTCTGCATATAACACGAAAAGAAATATTCCTTTGTAAGTAGTATATCAAATTTTTCTTATCCAACATAAACTTTAAGGACCGACCAAGCAGATTTATCGGGTGCCGTTCTTCCCTTATTGAAGATCGGAAAAATGAAATCTTGATGGGAACCAGCAGCTTTCGCCGGATATTTATTAAGTCCACGTCGTCATCGCCGACGTCAGCATGGCGCCGTCAGCGTGTCTCGCTCCCCGAGGGGTCCGTCTTATTGCGGCCCATCTTGCCCCTCTTCTTACCGCGACAAATTTCCAATCGTGCACCATCCTACCCGGCAGGAAGGTGAAATATTCCGTAGGGTTGAACGAACGGATTCTCCCAAGGCGTCGTAATGCGTTTTTACGGACGCGCGCTGTTCATAAATCATAATGTATCTTTTTCCCGTTATGGAGATGGAAGCAAAGTGCAATGTTTAGAAGGATTGGCAGACGCTTTATAACCGGGATGATAGCACGTGAATAGCAACTTTCAGAGTAATAATAACCACACAAAGGGGGGTATACTATACATTAAGAATCCGGTAACGACAGCGTTGCCGCACTTATTAGAAACTGTGAACGGTGTTTTCATACAAATAAGATATGCAGGATAAAGATAGGGGACCATCTTTGTATATGAAAAAGCGTGGTGGCGCCACAATAGCAAGTAGACAGGGCCGGATTAACCCTGTCAGGGCCCCTAGGCAACAACCCTGTCTGGGCCATAGGTCTTTTCAAGTTAATGAAGGGATGTAAGTAACTTCCAGATGATCGACTCCAGGTATCCTGTTACTTCAAAGTCTTATGTTATATTGTAACAACATGGTTACTTTGACTTGATGCTGCAGCATCACCTTACCTGACTCGTTAGCTTTATTGAAATGGTCTTAATGAATAGGTTATATAGATAAGTGATGAATGATGATCCAGGTTGCATGATGGGTTAGGAAAGAGAAATGAGACGGACGCGGTTATTTTCAATTTAATCTTGTTGAACGCAATAAAATACAATGAACGAAAGGAAACAGTTTTTTGAAGTACAAATTGGAAAAAGTCAACTTCCAAGATATTTATTGGTTATGTACAGTACAGTAAGTTCGAATATTAACGTTTCTAACATTTTTAGAAACATCTTGGAAGTCGACCCTTTCTAATACATCATTTTCAATGGCCATCGACAATGAATTCAAACGGTTCTGAGACATTTTTGAACGAAGACAGTTTATTAGTTACTAGATGGTTCTGTATGTATGAAGTATTTCATCAATAGCAATAATATTGTTGAGGAATTTCATACAAATTTTCAAATGAAACTTTCATTCAATAATTTTTTTTCTTGGTGTGTGCAAGGGCCCCTAGTCGATGCGCGGTCCCTAGGCAGTTGCCTACACTGCCTAATGGTTAATACGGCCCTGCAAGTGGGTACATTTTTAATGACGCGTTGTTGTCATATTGAAGTCGTTTTTTACTTATATACCTCATTAACAAACTCTTGTAGATGGCTAATAAATTATGAGAAGATTTAAAGTTTTTTTTCAACCTTGAAACCACTGAAACTGTGCTGGTTATTTAGATGAAGACGCAATTCACTGCTACACTTGTACGAAAGTTTACAGCCTTCATAACACTCAATAGTAAGAGGAGACCGAGATGCTGAATGGGGATTTACTCGAACGTCGTGGGGACCTTTTGGATTGTGAAGATCAGATGCTGAAACGAAAAATAGGTTATATGATGTTTGCCATTTCACTGGGGGGTAAAACGTGTGCAGATTTTCAAAAATGTAAAAAAAATCGTTATATTGAAACACTCGAGCGCGTCAGATATTGATAGTTTATACAACCCACATCGTCTCTGATAACGAAGGTGAGTTAATCTGCCGGTTTTCATGGTGGGGGTGACCTTACGAGACCAAAACTCATCGCCGATATTCAAAAATGCAAAAAAAATCGTGACATTTCCTTTAAAATAAAAATAAAAATCGAACCGTGCTCGAGAATGTCAAGGTGACGTTTTCTTTTTGCAACTTTGTGAGTCTCCTATTTCCTTATGCCACGTGCAAATCGTCAGATTAGTGAAATGCATACTCTTCTGCATGTAATTAACATGTATTTACTAATATGATCGGCTGCCCTTGACTAACGCCCCCATATTAAGAGTTCATGTATGGTGGGGATACTTAACAGGGTGCAAGGTTTCCCCCAATATGTTATTCTACCGCGCTTGAGTAAATCCCAAAATTGGGCTTCCCTACTATAAAGACCAACAGATCCATCGTACTCTATGGATTTAGGTTAAGTCTTATGCACATTTCTTATATGACGATTTAAAGTGGACTGAGTGGAATATAGATTTTCACATTCAAAACAGAAGATCGGCATTTTTTAACTAGTAGGTACCTCAATGAAAATTTAGTAAGACGAACTGAGTTTTATAGAAAGAAAGTTCAGTGCAAAAAAAGCCAATCATTCAATCACATTTGGCAATATTTCATGCTCTCTTGATATTCTGGCGCCACTCTGGAGGGTTTTGGTACGGCTATTTGCTGCTTACAACTGGACACTTTTGCGACTTTTCCCCATATGAGATGGTCTTACCTTTACCCTCCATAAAATAAGAGTATTTACATATATTAAGATAATTTTCGTTTTTAATCGCAACAGGTGTTCGAGATATGAACACTGACCTCATTTAAAAGCCAAAGTTTCTGAATTCTTTTATAGGCATAATTCAAGATAATCATAATAAGTAAAGACCCGTAGGTAGATTTTCTAATCCAAAGCATGAAGTTGAATAATGTACTAGGTCAACCAAGGATATAGACTCCATCGATTACTCCCCCAACCGGGACTCCCAGTGGCGCCCTTACGCAATTAGACGAACTAGAGTTTAGAATACGCGGCCGGCGGTATTTGCGGACACCGTCCCCTTATTACGTGTCCGGGATATTTATCCGGCTAAGATCTCATCAATTATTCGGCGGAATGTTCAATTACGCACAAACCGCCCACGTTTGTTGAGATGTCAACGCCGAAACAAGGCGGTAGTGATGGCGATCGTACGTCCCTTCGACACCGAACTATATCGGCCATTAATTGGTATTTGGATTGTAGACCGCATCAATTATTCACCGATGCGGTATTTGCAAACAACGTTTCGGAATTGAAGGATATTTGATCACGTAAAGTAGACAGAATGGTCAACTGCTCTGCTGATAATTGATAATGAGATACAGGTTAACACAAATTACATAGGGAAAATATGGCCCACTACTGAGTTATGGTGTTTCAGTTCAAATCTGAAAAAATGCTTTATGATATTCAAGTATTGGTTAAATTGTTCGTTCAGGGTGTCCTTGATTAATATCAATTCAATAATAATACCAAAAGAACGAAAATAAACACCTTTATAAACCAAAAGTCGATCCAAAAACCGATGATATTGGTTTGACATTTATTTTTGTTTCTTGTCGTGAACAATATCCATGGCCTACTATTAAATTATGCATTTAATTTCAGAAAATTGTCCTTTATTTGCGCGTTTCTGAGAAAAAGTTTATACTATCATATATTTTTGAAAAGGTAAAAAAAGACAAATTTTATAGTCTATAAATATACAGGGTATTCCATTTAAAAAAAACATAAGTTTGCTTTATAACTCGAAAATAGTAAATATGTAACAAAAATTATCTACACCACTGCATTTTACGGAAAAATATAAGAATGTTATATTACCTTTCCGATGCAATATTTTCAAAAATGCCCTGTATCTTAAAAACTAAAAGGGCTATAAAAATTCTGTTGATGGCATCTTCAGTTTTACGAAAAAGTAGCACAGTGTCGCGAAAACCGCAACCCTCTATCTTCAAAAATAACGGAGATACCATCCCAAAATGGGACACCCTGTTCATCGCATTAATTAAACTGAAAAAAACAACTGTTTCAATGTTCTCTATAAATAAAATAATATAATAAAAAACACATTTAAATCAAACTATGTGAGTAGCGTTATATTTGAGCTCAAATATCTTGGCAAATAATAAATATATCGTTCCGTAGAAGAGAAAGGTCACTTACATAGAAGTACATTCGCAGTACATTTTGGCATCTCGAAATTCAGTCAAAATGTGTTGGCATATCCAAATATGCCAATATAGAATCGTATAAGCGGAAAGTTTTATACCGGTTGGAAAATATAAATAGTAATCGATTGTGGATAACGATTTCGAAATTCAACATCCTACTACTCCTCTGAGTATAACAGAAAAACATGAATCCAAACATTAATTTAACAAAAGTTTCAAATATCGTAATTTTCTATCAAATAAAATAATAACTTCAGCCACTAATCCAAAACACTGAATAAATCACAATATATAACTCACGGATTGTTTTCCCGAGAACGGATTTCCAAAATACATTTCACCCATTTCAGGCATAACATGGTTTAATCCCCATTCACC
>JARQZK010004356.1:705000-869374 GCA_030704885.1 Cynegetis impunctata | reverse complement strand
TTTTCCCACTTCGATCTTCGTCGTGAACATTGGTTCGGCCATTTTTTAAATCTTATGACCCACTGACGCACTCCACCTTCAGTGATAATGTTGTCCCCATACACTTCACAAAGCTGCCGATAGATTTCTATCGGTTTACAGTTTTTTGCAGTCAGAAACCTTATTACTGCACGCACCTCGCAGCTCGCGGGATTTTCAATTGACGCAGACATTTCAAACCGTCACAGTATCTGAACGGAGCACAGCACGAACCTCTCACTAGCACGGCTAGATGCCGACTGGACCCCAAGATGGCCGCGCTAGCCCCGCCCCTAGCGGACACAGACGAAAACGTAATCTACTTTCTGGATGGCCCTCGTATTATTTAAGTTTTATATTCTCATGAAATGAAGTTTTTATTGTATTTTAGTTGATTTTGATAAACATTTTTAATATTTTCGTATTTTGTATTTTAATCATTAACGTGACCTTGGAATTTCCAAAAAAATTCGAGCGCTTTTTTCGGCCTCTGCCTTGGCATTATATAATTTTTTTAAATATATAAGTCGGCAACATACATTAGCCGATTAGGCGACAAATTTGTAAATCCGCCACTGAATGTATATATTTATATATATATATATATATATATATATATATATATATATATATATATATATATATATATATATATATATATAATATATATATATATATATTTAATATATATATATATATATATATATATATATTTATATATATTTATATATATATATATATATATATATATATATATATAGTATATATATATATATGTATATATATATATATATATATATATGGTTGTCTGTTTTCCCGGGTTGATATCTACGTATGGGCTTCGTCTTCGTTGAAGTCTGCTCGACTTTTCGGCAAAATCACATTTTCTATCTTCAGGTAGTTCTTCTTGGTCGTCAGATACAGGACGTAAATACACTGAACTGTATTCACTCCGACCAAGAAGAGCTACCTGAAGATGGAAAATGTGATTTTGCCGAAACGTCGAGCAGACTTCAACAAAGACGAAGCCCATACGCGGATACAAACCCGGGAAACCACACAACCAGATTATCTCCGCGAGAACCTAAAAATCAACATACTCACTAGGTACTTTGATAAAACATTAATAAACTTCAAGTTACTATGATTATACCGTAATTCTAGTAGTTTTATATAACCCATGACTTGAAATTGTATTCTATCACCTGTGAATTTAAAAATTCATTGACTATATAGAAACTCATTTTTCGTTTATTTCAATACTATAGAAGGAAAAACTCCAGAAGCAGTCAGGAAATTATATGCTAATTTTTTATCGCCTACATAACATTTGATAGACAGTAATATAATCATGTAATACCCATTTATATTTAAACTGACATGTTCTTGAATATTCCCATTGAAATGAAATGACGAATGCGCCAGGTAATCGGATGCCTAGAATATTCAGTTATAATATCACAAGAGCATCGAAAATAATCGATTATACTTCCGAGTCACGAGACGTATTTTGCGAAACTTCCACATAATATAGTGATATGTTTTTCACTCGACTTTATTATTTGTAACTTTGTTATTAACAATTTTATGCAAAAAATCGTAGTAAATGAAAAGACGAAGAAAATGAGTGGTCGGTCGACTAGATAACACCCTTAGTTTAAGAGAAAATTGGAAAAATCCGCCAAAAATGCAATTTGTTTATTTTACTATGCAATTTTCCAGCAGACCTGAATGCGACAGGTATGGTCCGATTTGCAAAAAAGATATTGAAAGTAGAATTCTCATAGTTCAATACATTCATCTTGGTTTTACATGAAAACGCTAAGAAATATGTTAAAAATAAAGCTGAACATAACGAAAAATGGCCGAGAAATGACCGTCATGTTCAAAATGCCTACGCTTTCGAATGTCGTGCTTATCCTTGCCTGTTGCTCTACCCCCACTCTTCAACTTCTCTCACGAGCTCGGCCGTTTTTCGTCATGTTCAGCTTATTTTTAACATATTTTTCAGCGTTTTAGTGTAAAACCAAGATGAACGTTTTGAACTATGAGAATTCTACTTTCAAAATCTTTTTTGCAAATTGAAATCGGACCATACCTGTCGCATTCAGGTCTGCTGGAAAATTGCATAGTAAAATATACAAATGGCCACAGATCGAAAACTATGCGTCGGGCAGTTTCTGCTCTTCTCATATATAAAGCTTATATCAATGACTAATACTGACCGGAGGATCTACGCTACAACTCAAAAAATAACCGAGTTATGAATTTTTGAAAAAACTGCATTTTTGGCGTTTTTTTTCAATTTTCTCTTAAACTAAGGGTCTTATCTAGTCGTCCGACCGCTCATTTTCTTCGTCTTTTTATTTTCTACAATTAGTCTATTGACACCGTCAGGATTACTCTGATAGTTTCAGTTTGATAAGCAAAAAACTAATAAACAATTTTTTGCATAAAATTGTTTATAACAAAGTTATCAATAATAAAGTCGATTGAAAAACATATCACTATATCATATGGAACTATTTTATAAACAATGGCGGAGCTGGTTTCCTTCTAACACTTTTTACATGAAAAAATCTCTGTAGCTTGGCCTAGAAATGTTTCAAGAAAATACGTCGAGTGACGAGGTCAGCATAGCGATTATTTTCGATTGCTCGAGTTGGTGTTTGTTACGATTATAAAACGACTAAAAAATATCAATTTTTTTTGACAAACGAAACTAATACACAAGAAATTAGTAAACATATTTGAAAATTTCAGCTTTCTACAAATCCAAATACCACTGTAATGAACATTGAATCATAGCTATTCTTAGAACCAAAAATAATGAATTTTATGAATTTCTTTGAGGTATAAGAACTTCACACAAAATATTAGAAAAGCAATAGGTGTCCGAAATTAAGATCGTCGCGCCGGAACGGCTAATATCGGTACTAGAGCATGGGAGATTAGCTGTTTGTTTACATTGGTTGTAATGGTATTTACGTTCATTTCGTTTTGAGGTTTCGAACGTTTATCATCGTAATTTGTGTTTTTTTGGACTTTGTATTTTTCTGTGATATATTGTGTTTGGATTGAGGACAATTTTATCTCTTCAACAGTAGATAAACTACCTACATCAAGTTGAAATTTACACTGAGTATATACCTCATGAAAAGGCTGTATGATAGAACACCTATTTATTTAAAAAATAAAAAAACTTTCAAAAGTTTCAAGAAAACATCTCTGACATGTCTACTTTCATTACGAACTGAAGAATTTTTGAGTATAATGGACAAAACTAAGTACTTACCAGCTAAACTGAAAGAAACAACATGAAATAAAAGAAAAATTTATATGAATACTCTGCTTGAATGGTTTGAACGTAATAAGTTATTATATTTTTTGAATTTTCCTGACATATAACAGCTATCCTAAAAGTACGGTGGACTTCTGAGAGTCTGGTTTTTTGGATGAAATCTGTTTTCCTGATTATATAATTGAATATTTTAGTTTTTACCTAGCTATAGAGTCAAGATTTATTTCATATTCTTGATGTTATGATGAACTGTTATTTCGGTTGTGCAAATAAACATTATTTATTATTATTATTTTAATAGTATCTCTGGTTGTAACATGAAAGAAAATACAATTATCTAGAATCTCTGGATGATGGCCCAGGTTCATATTCCGATAAAAGTGGAACATTTTTCGTTGGAATAGCATTGGACTTCAAAAACTCTACGTTTTCGGTTAGCTGAAAATTGCACATCATTAGTTGGTATAATTCTATATGGAAAAATCTACAAACTTACTGCAGGGAAAATAATTAATCTCAGTAAACTGTAAAGAACAACCCTCTTATGTTCAGACATTTTTTTTCAATCTTCAAGTTATGAATCCACACCTTTCTTCTGTCCATCATTTCCTTGTTTCCAAACTTTGTTTGGAATGCAACTTTGAATTGTCCAGCTTTCGGAAAGGTATGTAAGCTATATTCGGTTTTTTCTGCCCAATATGAGCAATAGAATACACAACAATAGTGATTCATCTCTTCTGAACGTTTGTAAACGATCCAAAATACAATTAAAACTCAACAACTTCTCATATAAAATACACGTAAACAGATGTAAACAAAGCAATCTATCTCCCATGCTCTAGTAATATTCGACACCGGTAGGGGGCGTATCGCTTATTATGTTTTCCCTATAGCGACAAAAGCAAAAAGATACAGGGTGTCTCATTTGGAATAACGGTGTTGTGTTGACCAGGGGCGCCGAAACTTTTTAAAGCCGGGTGTTGAGTTGTTATAGCCAACCCACCCCCCATTGCTGTCTTATCGAATCTTAATCTTATTTCGAAGATCGAAATGTATTAAAAATTGCAATGTTTTTGACAAATATATAGGGTGAAAAAATAAAAAAAATAGTAAAAATTTTTCGGTTGCATTTGTAACAAATAGACGTTTTTTATTGCAGTAAAGTCCTCAAATTACATCTTTTGATAGAGCAAACACATAAGTGCGTTGTGTATTTCTCACAATGAATTCATCCATGAGTTTGTCCATATCAATTTTATCTGCAGATTCATGATAAATGTTCAAAATTGCTACATGATTCAGTCGTTTCTGACCCATAGTAGAGCGCAAATAAGATTTCAGCGTTTTTAAAGTCGAAAAACTCCTCTCATTCGTACAAGAAGATGCTGGTATCGTCATTAATAATTTTACGAATCGAACGAATTCTGGGACAAGACTTTTGCACCATGAATTTTGTGACAGCACTCATGATCGTTGCTGTCACTGCAGCGCCAGTGGACGCTTTTTTCGAATATCGCGTGAAAATTTCCCATGTTGAATCCCACACGGGGAATTTCACGCGTGTTGAGCTCTAAACACACACAACAGGTCTTCCGGCGCCCCTGGTGTTGACTTTTTGGGGTAAGCGGTAACGCCTTAGTAGTGCTACTTTTTGAAATCCATGAAGCGGATTTTATTACCTAAGTAACCAAATTCTCAGTGATAATATAACAAGAGAGTGAGAATAAATTGAAAATAATTTGACAGATTTTTTCAAAACTTGTTGCCAGGCAATAGTCACGAGAGCCCGTAGGGCTCGAGTGGCTATTTCCAAATGGCAACAAGTTTGAACAAAATCTGTCAAATTATTTTCTATAATTTATCGAACTCGCGAGTTATATTTGACTAGATTATTTTTTGATTCAACAATTCTGTATTAGAAAGTGCCACCGAACTTTGTTTGTGCCTTTCAGGATGTTTTTGTAAAATTTTTCTTTTTGCATCTCTTGCATCTCGAGCATTTTTGAATTCTATATCATTGAAAGGATCAAATGACCTGTTATACTTATTAAAGTAAAGTTCTTGAACTAATTTTGCCGTTTTATTCCACATTGTCTTTATTACTGCTTCTTTATAATCATTTCCGTCCTTTCTTTTCATGTTATAAGCCCAATCTTTCAAAATCAATGCCAGAGTAGCTGTTGTAGTAGATTGATCCAGAATATAATTTCTTTCTTTGGTGAAGGTCTTAAATTGTCTCCATATAGACTGATTACTTATTAGATTGTTTTTCGAAGTAGTTTCTAAAATATTTTCTGTTATTTCTGCATCAGAAAAGGTACTAAATCGATGATTTTCATCCATTTTATATATCGCGTTGACACAATTAGGTAATTATTTTGACAACTATCTGACACTTGCTAAGCAAATAAAAGCTACAGTGATTATTCCCACTATAATAATGACATCATTGGTTAAAACTTACTCTTTTGACAAATAAAGAAGCATTTCATTGGTTTTAAGAAACGTCAAAAAATAATCATAATAATACTATGTCTTGTTTTCCGTAAACGTCTATGGTACCATCATATCAGTATATATGGGATAGTATATAGGAAGGAATGTCGTTGGGCGATTTCGGAACTCTATAATAATGTAGCCTTTTTTTTTGATCAATAGTTGTAGGAATAAAATTGGACACTCAAATATTATTCAGGAAAAAATTTTCACTTACTGTTTTTGTCATGCCAGGAAAATGTAAAATCACGGGCACTTCGGGCCACTCTTTATTGACGTAGAAATGAAAGTCCCAAACACGATCGTTGAGATAGGTTTTCAGAGTTTGGTGAAACTGAAAAAAAAAGAGATAAATAAAATGAAAATTTTCACCATAAACACAAAAAAATCATGAAAAGCTGTGTGCAATATGAATTTGAGAATATTTCTGAAACAGTTTATGTAGTATTTTAGATTCAGAAGAAATTATTTTAATTTTTATTTCGAAGTTGTTGATTTTTTTCATATTACTCTCAATAATTAATTCTAAAATATTATTTTCAGTTGGATTTCCCCGGATCGAACAAAATTCTTTAAATAACGGACAAAAAAGTATGTATATATATATATATATATATATATATATATATATATATATATATATATATATATATATATATATATATATGGTGGAAGTGGATAAAACATTGCTGGCTCAAAAACACGTGTGAATTAATTCAAAACTGAAGATCTACGACTTCGAAAAATGGAAATTAATCATGAGCTACATGAGTCTCGACACCAACGAAATTCTCATCCATTTTTGATGCAGAGAACACATCAAGATTCCGTCTCAACTTCATTTGTGCGAAGAGCAGGAACTGTCCGATGCATAGTTTTTGATCTGTGACCATTTGAATATTTTACTATGCAATTTTCCAGCAGACCTGAATGCGACAGGTATAGTCCGATTTCAATTTACAAAAATGATTTTGAAAGTAGAATTCTCATAGTCCAAAACGTTCATCTTGGTTTCACATGAAAACGCTGAGAATTCTACTTTCAAAATCATTTTTGTAAATTGAAATCAGACCATACCTGTCGCATTCAGGTCTGCTGGAAAATTGCATAGTAAAATATTCAAATGGTCACAGATCAAAAACTATGCATCGGACAGTTCCTGCTCTTCGCACAAATATAGTTTATATTGATAAATAATACTAACCGGAAGATCTACGCTTCAACTAAAAAAATAACCGAGCTATAAATTTTTGAAAAAACTGCATTTTGGCCGGTTTTTTCCAATTTTCCCTTAGACTAAGGGTCTAATCGAGTCGTCCGACCTCTCATTTTTTTCGTCTTTTCATTTTCTACAATAAGTCCATTGACACCATCACGATTACTCTGATAGTTTCAATTTTATAAGCCAAAAACTAAAAAAAAACGCGATTTTTCGCATAAAATTCTTAATTACAAAGATATAAATAATAAAGTCCAGTGAAACACATATCACTATATCATGTGGAACTATTTTACAAACAATGGCGGAGCTGGTTTTCTTCTAACACTTTTTACATCTCTGTAGCTTGGCCTAGTAATACATGCAATCGTATGACAGAAAAACACCGACATGACATATTAATGAATCACCCTGTATATATATATATATATATATATATATATATATATATATATATATATATATATATATATATATATATATATATATAGGTATATACGAGCAAGTTGCATATGCAAATATGGCAAATCACCTTTATGTATCAATAATATTTCATTTCAAACTCAATTTATTCAAAAGTGATCGATAAGAGAGGCAACCTTTCAATTTGATTAATTACCGCTTTTTTCTAGAGGTAACTTGAGTAATTAGCTCTTATATTATATTGAAGACTGGCTGACACAAATACATGGATCTTGATATTAATTTATTGGATGAAACGTTATTATTTGGTGTTGGTTACATATTTTGAATACAACTAATCCGATAATTTAATTGAAGTAATCCTTATTGGGAATAAATTGTCGTAAATTTACTCAGATTTTTTTTAAACGTTTTAGAAATTGCTCGTTTATGGAATGTTATGTTATTAAATAATTGATTGGGCCGATACTTGATGAAAATCCATTATAATATTGTGAATAAAACTTCACAGTTTTCGATTTTCACTATATTTTGTTAACAACTGTTGCAGCCACTGTGTTTGGCGAAACAATTGTCATGTTAACAAAATATAGTGACAATCTAAAACTGTGAAGTTTTATTTACAATATTTTGTTATTATTTATGCATATGCGATTAATTTATCATAAGAGATAAGTAAACATATATACCTACATATATATATATATATATATATATATATATATATATATATATATATATATATATATATATATATATATCAGGGGCGGCTAGTCAAAGGAGGCTAAGGAGGCTAAGCCTCCTCAATAATATTCCGTGTATCACTAATATATATATATTATATTGAATAGTCAGCATTCAGCATATTCATATTAATCAAAATCATATTATTTTATGCACGTACCTTCCTTCCAACCTACATTATATAATATAATTTATTAATTACGATAGAAGGTATTTACATTTACTGCATTTCATTCATTTCAAGATTTGTGGCAACGCTGCGGAGGCATGGAAAGGTATATTCTCAACGTTCATTATGCCTGCCACAGAAAAGCAAACAACGGTGCAAATACTCCGCAAAACACATGTAAATGGCAACACGGATAGAAACCCAGTCTCATACAATGTCGACCAATCACAACTATAGAATTTCGCGTGACATCGAGTAAATTCGTTGAAAAGCATTAATTGAATCGTAGTGTGATCGTAGTTACTAATGGCAGCGTGTTTACTTATATTGCTCGCGTATTGTTTTAAAATGAGTTTGGTTACTGAAGTTAGTTTCAAAAAATTCAATGGTGACTTAGTGAAATATTTGTTATCCCATAACTTTAGTGCACTAAGTTTTGATAAAAACATTGCGACCTACCCCTGAATTAAACAATTTGGTGCAGCGTAATAGACAACAAAACCACGGGTTTAATACAAGGAATTATGAGAGACATCCTTGCCTAACCGGATCACAGGTAAAAAATAAATTATTTTGTTGGCAGTGTTTACTTTTTACTAGTGAAAATGTCTCTGTTTGGGGCCGCTTAGGATTTGAGGATTTAATTCTATACCTAGTTGAAAGTGAGGAATTTTTCACCGATAAAGTAACTTTAAATACAGCACGCGGATTAATATCTTACTTACAAGATAAGGAATTTATATATTTTTTAAACATCTTTAAATTAATTTTTGAAAAAACAGAAATAGTTTTTCAAATCTTACAGCACAAGTTTTCAGATGTAATTTACTCACGAAATCGGCTCAAGTTTCTTTTGGAAAAAATTTCAGAATTTCGTGCAGAAGTTTATTTAAAAAAACCATTTTCTGTATTTCAAACTACTGATGATACGACTCAATTTAGCCCAAAACGAAAGAAATTCAGTTACGCAGATATGGAGCTTCACTATAAGCAAATATTTTATGAAATTTTGGATACTATTAGGGGTCAAATAGAAATATGGTTCTCTGATTTGAAAGAAATGCATTTCTTCGACTTACTCAATAAAATTTTTTTCCTGAATTAGTTCATAATTCGTCTACTAGGAGGCGTTACTACTATGGAGATATATGTCGGAAGTTGGACTTTTTGTTTAGCAACATTTTTTGGTGATTGTCATAATAAGACAGGGAGGCCAATGCAATTTTGAATACACAGATTTGACTTTCTCTCAAGCAATTCATCTTAATTTAATATTTCTGGTTTAAAAGAACATTTGATGGCCTTTCAAACAAATTTCGTTTTTGAGATATTCAGTTTAAAACAAACGAACCAGAGGGAGTTAACTGCAGTGATAACACATTTTTGTTATTTTTGGAAAAAAGTTAAATGTAATGGTACTATTTTACCCCTATCCTTTCTAGATTCATGTGCAAGAATGTTAAAAATTCTAGTTCCTCAATTTGATCAAGTAGCTGATGTGGCAAGAAAAACAAATCACGTAGACTGCTAAATTGAAAAGATCAGGGACTCGACATTTTTCAAAAGCTAGTTCTGATATTTTCTGTTGCTTGGATTCACTTTTTGATAAATTTTTTTTTTTTGGAAAAATATGCTTTTTAATAACGGAGTAGCATTATTTTAAATATTTCGAAAATGCTGCAAGTGCGTCGCGACAATATATCATAAAATTTCCACAAAGAATACCATTTTCTTCAGAAGTTTTCCATGATTGGCTAGGCGATTATGGGAGGCAGTCCAATGAAGCATCTTGAATAATTCGTAGAATACGCAGAATTGAAAAATGTTCAAAAAAGTCCCAAAAAAAAATCACAAGAATCTTCAAGAGAATAATATTAAGACCTTCCAATTTTCCTTAAAGAAACTGATAATTATTGTGGAATAAACCATTTTTACTGTCATTTAAATATCATTCGAGAAAACCCATTTGCATAATATACATTATTGGTTCGAGCAAAACCTTCCTAGGTCGAAGCAGCTAGAACATTAGAATCTCTAGAATTTGAACGTATGGTGTGGAATTGTTGCAGGAAAAATTGAAGGGTCAAATATTTTTGAACAAAAACTTAACTGGAAATATTTTTGCAATTTTTGAATGTTTTGCATGTGATTCGGCGCATTATAATATAACCGAAACATACCTACGTTAGCATTTTGATGAACAATATCCAAGTCGGGTTATTGGAAGAGGAAGTATATTTCCCTGGCCGGATCGAACTTTTATAGATTTTTGCCAATTGAGTAGACCGAAAGGCCTGGATTATCGAGAGAAATCAACAACCGGGGAAAATACGATGGAAGTAATTCCAAATAGCATAGAACCTTGTCGAACGCGGAAATTGAAGCATCGGTTTTTCTACTGAAATAAAATAAATGCATCGAGAATGATGACATACATTTTTGAGCAATTTATTACTTTACTTGAGTAAATCTACAAGATTCGTGCTATTTTTTGACTTATAGTTATTACTGATATTCAGTTGACTCTCCTAAAATTATTCAAAACTATAGTTCTGAACCAGTTCAGCCTGGACAAAGTGTGAATGAAGACTTGCAACACGTCCCGGTATTTTGCTCTTGTCCCGGTGTCCCGCCCGGTTTTATCGATGTCCCGGAAAACGTCTGTAAGATGTAAAAAGTAATGAATAACGGCTGTAAGTAGTTAAATGATAAAAACAGAACATTGAGAAGGGCGAGCGCTACCTAGTGGAGAGGTGTGCATTTTATCGGTCAGAGAGACGTGAGCACATTATTTTGAAAGCGAATACATATTAACATGGTTAACTAATAATAGTTTTTTTATTGTGACAAAAATAGAATTTTTATAATTGTTTTTGTAATTATACAAAAAGTTGTAGTTTTACATAAAAATAATTAGACTCAATAATTGTTCAATTAAACGAATATATGATGTATTTTGAATTTTATTTTAAAATCATTTCTTTCTAGATGGTATACTAGAAAAAATTATCAATAAAAAAAGTATAATATATTTTCAAATAGCAAAAATTTCTTTTTTATTTTTAGAGGTGTGTAAAACTAACAATTTAGGGTTCCAGATTCCTCCCTCCCGTCACTAGCGAGGCTTTAAAAAAAGCTTGAAACTCGCCATTACGCTTCTGATTTTTTTAAAAAATTGGATCTGGTAAGGCCCATCCTATATTGATATTCTCCGGTTTCACTCACCAAAAATATGGCAAGCTTGCGTATTATACAATTTTGTGCTAAGTGGAAAGAAGTTTATCGTTATTTGAATTAGGTCGGTTACCATGTCTACGTGGTTTGTTCTTCTCGCAAAGGTAACTTGATCCGATTGAGGTACTCTAATTTTAAACATTTTCTCCTACAAATAGGGAAAGGATAGAGATAACGTCATGCGGTTTTCACTAATATTTAACTGATATATAAAAATACTACCATCATTGAATTTTTTTGAAAAAACCATGAAAATGGGTAATTACTTTAGATGATGCCATCTAGTTTTTTTGTTTTAAACTAAATCATTCAACTACAAAATGTCGCGAGACAAAACGGCCAAGCTATCACATGACGTTTAAAAGTAAGAGCTCAGCGTCTAGCTTTCCGAGATATCTTACATGAATTGCATATTCCTTCCTCGCAGTTACAAAGTATAAACTTCAAAATAGTTGCCTGCCATTTATCTGACCCACTTTACTCATAACAATTGTTCTTCCAAAACTCTGGGCCTTACTATTGTCTAGGTACAGATCCGTATTCTTATCCGGATACAATATATATATATATATATATATATATATATATATATATATATATATATAGATATAGTTATATATATATATATATATATATATATATATATATATATATTATATATATATATATATATATATATATATATATATATATATATATAATATATATATATATATATATATATATATATATATATATATATATATATATATATATATATATATATATATATAAATATATATATATATATAGTTATATATATATATATATATATATATAATCTCTTGATAATTATTAGCAATAACAGGCTTGTTGAATCTCAAAAAACTCGATTTTATTAAAAAGTTCTTAAGGAATGTAGGACACAGATTTTCATGCTTGCAATGCAGTTAAAAAAATTTATTTGACTTCAGATTGGTAATCTTCTTGTTGAGTGAACAAACATTTTTCAAAATAATAACTGCTTGTTGCCCGTGCTGTTGTTCCACATTCTTGAAAAAGTTTGGGATCATTGCCATATTTTCAGCTTGCAATATTTAATAATTTATTCGAATTGTTGTTGCCTGTGAACTATTTCTAATCTCTTGATAATTATTAGCAATAACAGGCTTGTTGAATCTCAAAAAACTCGATTTTATTAAAAAGTTCTTAAGGAATGTAGGACACAGATTTTCATGCTTGCAACGCAGTAAAAAAATTCTTCTTGACTTCAATGAGTGAAGGTATTTTGTTCTTGGAATCCCAGAATGGATTTCGCAAATTTATAATTGCACTTTGCAATTCTTGCATTAGATATTTTAGTTTTAGTTTGAAATTCGCACCTGAAGAAGCTGTAGTGTCAGCGAAACGCGTTGTGCAACTGTTGTTGTTTTGTTATACAGTGCTTTCATGATGAAAGGAACAAATTCATTAAAAAATTAGGTTTCTATTTCATGTTAAAATCCTCGGACAGGTCGATTAGTATTTTTATTTGGGCATTTTTCGCAATAAAAATTTTGTATACAGGGTGTCTCATTCAAGAGCTATGGCTTTGTCATTAGTTTTTTTAAAGGTAATACCCTGTATATTATTTCACTTAACAATTCTACGATAAATTCTTATCACTTTTTGTGAACATACCATATGCCTCAACTCGATGGATTGCCAGAAACGGAGATAGTGGGTAATGAGAGGTACGATATGAAAACACACAAATGTAATTACTAATTTAATTTTTACATATGTTCAATCTGTTGTCCGTTTACTTCGAGACATTTTTGAAGTCGATTCAATGTTTCCCGTTGCACATTTTCAATTACTTCTGGACTGATAAGTCTTATTTCCTGCCTGATTCTCTCCTTTAGATCATCAATATTATTTGGTCTATTCAAATAAACTTTAGACTTCAAATAACCCCATAAGAAAAAATCCAATGGGGTTATGTCCGGTGATCTTGGCGGCCACTCAATCGGACCTCTCCGTCCTATCCATCTGTTGGGAAAAGTTGCATCAAGAAATTGTCGAACAGCGATTGAATAGTGAGGAGGTGCCCCATCTTGTTGAAACCATATCTCGTTATTAGGTATGTCAGGATCTTGTGGGTTAGGAAACAAAACAGCTAAAGCCGGAATGAGTTCGAACTGGAGAAAGTTCAAGTAGTCCTCTCCGTTTAGTGTTCCTTCAAAAAAATAGGGACCAACTATACGATTTCGAACAATCGCTGCCCATGTATTAATTTTTTGAGGCCGCTGTGTGTGGCATTCTTGCATCCAATGAGGATTCTCGGTCGCCCAATACCTACAGTTTTGTCTGTTGACGTGGCCATTTAAAGTAAAGGTGGCTTCATCAGAAAAAATTATGTTTTTAATGAAATTTAGATGTTGATTATGAATTTCAAGAATCTGCTCACAAAATTGTACTCTGCGGTCAAAATCGTCTTCTAATAATTCATGTACCAGCTTAATTTTATAGGGATGATACTTCTTTACCTTAAGTATTTTATGCACGGACCCTACTGATAAATTAAAATTATTGGAAATTGTAGTAATGGATGTATGAGGGTTATCTTGGGTTTCTAGTAGAACGTTCAGCACTGTTTCTTCAGATACTCTCGGTGGTCTTCCTTTAGGTAAATCTCTAACGTGGCCGTATCTCCTGAATTTTGATTCAATTTTGCTGACTGTCGATCTAGTAATTGGCGGACGATCAGGATGATTTTCATTGAATAGATTGCAGACTTCTTCTTGTGAACGCACCCTATCTCCAAAACCAATCATCATAAGTACTTCAATACGTTCTCTCTCAAGTAATTGCATTTTCTTAAACAATGAAGTAGTGTAGTGCCTGGAGCGTTAAAAACGTGAAAACTGCGGACTATACAGCACCAGTGAATGAATTCAGATGGTACATGTGAAATTTCATTCTTCAGATTTAATGACAATGTTTACCTAAAATTTTTTTTTGTACTTTTAATCCACATTTTAAATCTCCAGGTGCTCCACTATCTCCGTTATAATCTGGGAATCCATCAAGTTGAGGCATATGGTATGTTCACAAAAAGTGATAAGAATTTATCGTAGAATTGTAAAGTGAAATAATATACAGGGTATTACCTTTAAAAAAACTAATGACAAAGCCATAGCTCTTGAATGAGACACCCTGTATACAAAATTTTTATTGCGAAAATTGCCCAAATAAAAATACTAATCGACCTGTCCGAGGATTTTAACATGAAATAGAAACCTAATTTTTTAATGAATTTGTTCCTTTCATCATGAAAGCACTGTATGTGAAAATCGTTAAACTCAGAGTTTCATTTCTCAAACATGTTAACTGTATATATATATATAGAAAAAAAACTATATATATATATATATATATATATAGAAAACAAGTCAAAAAATCAATAATTAAATTCGTTTACAAAAAGCTGAAAATTTGCCAACATCATACGGCTCCATATCCAAAATAAATTCATAGACAGAATATTTATGAATTTATTTTGGATATGGAGCCGTATGAGGTTGGCGAATTTTCAGCTTTTTGTGAACGAATTCAATTATTGATTTTGACTTGTTGTCTTTATTGTATTGTTGCTATCTATGTAATGAAACAATTTCGGAAAATAAAGATATATTATTATATATATTGTCAAATATATATCTAATAAGCCAACAAATTATTTTAATTTAAATTATTCTATTAAATCGAATGGAATAATTCGCGAAGTAAATTCAGCTTTGGCGTCTGGCTCACTTCCGCTCTGGAAGCAAGTCAGCATTTTCTTTGATCAAATAGTCACGTACGCCAAACAGATAAATATCGCGACAAATTCAAAATCAAATCAGTTTTCAGTTTTCGGCTTTCAGTTCAGCTCTTCAAGCTTTAGTTTTTTCCAAATTTCCATCGTGTTGAAAACTCACAGCCACACGATGTAGACAAGTTGATATTTGCCCCGGCTCAGTTGTAAGGTGTGTAACTTAAAAGTTTAAGAATAAAAAGGAAATCATAATTGTAAACTCTTCCTTTTCTATGTATGAATCCACGTAAATGATTAATTAATTAAAATATGGTATTAACGAACTTCGTATACTTTATTGAACCCCCTTAGCAGCTTAAAGATTATTTAGCAGCATTAAGAAAACGTGACAAGATGGTAAAGGCAGTTGATTTTTATATTATTTACCCCCATTTAGATTCAGGAACCCCCAATATAAAACAGAACCATGTTCTCAACGTGACAATATATATATATATATATATATATATATATATATATATATATATATATATATATATATATATATATATATATATATATATATATATATATATATATATATATCAGGGGCGGCTATTCGAAGGCGGCTATGGAGGCTAAGCCGCCTACTCAATAATATTCCGTGTATAACTACTATATTATATTGAATAGGCAGCATTCAGCATATTCCTATTAATCAAAATCATATTATTTTATGTGCCTACCTTCCTTTCAACCTACATTATATAATATATTTCATGAATTACGATAGAAGGTATTTACATTTACTGCTTACTGCATTTCATTCATTTCAAGATTTCATATCAACAGTGGTAATGCTGCAGAGGCTTAATAAGGTATAGACGCGTGCATTATTCCATATGCCATGCCAGAGAGAAAATGAAACGCTGCGAATGAATATATCTTATTCACTTCATTGAAATAGAAAACGTACGGGTAAAAGCAACACCGATTGAAGCTATCTGCTCGGTTCAAAAAGGATACAGTAATTCTCACACAATGTCGACCAATCACAAATATAGGCTTTCGGGTAAAATCGAGTGAATTCGTTGGAAAGCATTAATCGTATTCACTAGTGGACGAAAACTGTTTTGGTTTTAATTTATTTTGCTTGCGTATTGTTTTTAAAATGAGTTCGTTTACTGAAGTTAATTTTAAAAATTTCATTGGTGACTTAGTGGAATATTTGTTATCCCATAACTTTAGTGCACGATAAAGTTTTAGTGAAAACATTGCGACCTACCCCGGAATTAAACAATTTGGTGCAAAACAACACAATTTGGTAACAAACAACAGAATCGTGGTTTTAATATCAGAAATTATGAGAGACATCCTTGGCTAACCGGATCACAGGTAAAAATAAATTATTCTGTTGGCAGTATTTACTTTTTACTAGGGAAAATGTCTCTATTTTTGGGAGGGTCCTATTTTATTTTTGGCAAGAAAAAACTCTCACCTCCCCGTTGGTTCTTGCTGGGCAACTATTGATTAATTCCTCGAATAGGTAACAAATTCGGTAAGTAGGTAGGTAGGTACCTATTTTGTGAAAGAACAAAAAATTTGATGAATAGATGAATTGATGAATTGGCTGAGAATAGTTTTTGTGAATATTGTAAATAGGAGTTGTAGGTCTCAAGGTACACTCTGAAGTGAAAACAATTTTTTTCGCAAAGAAATTAATATTTTAGGGTGCTTGTTTTACCTTGATTTTCCTTAAATTATAAGGCGGTTGACCTTGAAATTCTAACCTCTTGTAGCCTCCTTAAACCAGAACCTCACGAGCCGCGATTGATTTTAAATTGAAAAAAAGCCAAGCACTTAGCTGACTCATTCTGTAAAGCATTAACTTTTTATACATAAATATTAATTTCAGACTATGATAGAAAATCAGCATGTGAACGTAAACAATAGTTATTAACGTAACAAGGCCGATATGTATCAAATAACGGATGAGGTAAGATATTGTAATCCGAGGCGCAGCCGAGGATTATAACTAACCGAATCCGTTATTTGCGTATCGGCCGTGTGTCGTTAAAAAATTTTCGTAATCCCGTTGAAAGATTATATTTTTATTCCGAAGAATGAAAAAACCCCGTACCTCGCAATTCTAAACAAAAATCCCAACGTCGTGCACTCTGTTGTCATGGAACAGTTTGACAGTTTTATAAACAAAGTCAGTTTTTTGTGTTCTCAAGTTCGCTTTAACGACGACCATGGATGAAATTGATGAAATTGAGGAACAAAATCAAATTCCTTTAGAAATATTGGGAGAATCATGTGCAGTGCAGCGAGTGTTGATTAACTGCCGAAAATAACTCAAGAGCGATATCAAAAAAAATATGAAAATTTTGAAATGTGGCGTAAGAGCAAGAATGTAAAGGTGGTTAATGAAGATGTATTATTAGCCTATGCGAAATGAAAATCAGAGGTTTATTCTCCCAACTCGATGTGGACCAAGATTTCAATGTTATTATTGTAAGCAGAATGATGTTTTGAAATAAATATTTGAACAAGTTATTTCTTAACGGCCGGCGGCCATTAACACTGACTTTTCAATTGTCATCTGAATACCGTTAAATCAAAATAACAGTATGGGATTACGAAAAATATAAAACAATTGCTACTGTTGGATCAGTTAATGAATATTATCTTATAATGAGAATGTTTTAATGGTTAGCATAAAAGTATGGAAACAAGCGAAGGAAAAACTCAAGTAACATTTATTAGAAAAAAACTTTAATAGTTCGATTTCATGAAAATTATGAAGATCTAACATCTTTACCAATGGAAAAATCAAAGCAGAGAAAGTAATAGAATAATCAATGTATTTACCTTGAGAGAATCTGGTAAAAATTGGCTCAAAAAATCGAGGATTTCTGGTAGCTCTGAATCTTGTAACAATCTGAAATTTTTTCCTTCGGGTAACACTTCTTCCATTGCTGAAAATTGAAAACGATTTAATGAAGAAAAGCATCAGGAATTTGGAATTGGTATTTACTTGGTAAAAGTTAATATTCATAACCTCATAAAGAAACAAAAAATTAACTTTTCACAGGTTTAAATAACATTTAATGAGTTTCGTCATAACATTGACTTCATCTCGTACTAAATTATGGTATTTTGATTTGTTGTTTTTAATAAATAAAATATTTATTAAAAGCAGCAAATCAAAAATTAATAGAGATGAATGTACGGGTGTTTATAGACTCAACTGTAACGATTGTGAAAAATTCTATAAAGGACGTACAGAGTGGTCCAAATTGGACACTTTTGATAGGAAACACCAATTTCTAGAGGAGTTAGAGAAAAACTAGCCTACATGCTACGAGGTCGATTTTTGTAAGAAAATGAATGCCGAAAACCGCACATTGATATCTTGACTTGTTCGAAAGATACAAGGTGTTTTTCAATTTTGTGCATTTCTGACCCAACACCGTAACTTGTTTATTTTTGAATATTTCTTGTTTCTGTGAAAACATTCTTCAGGCACTTTTTTGAAAGGAATCCAATGGTGTTCCTAGTTTTTCATTAAAAAATATGGTTTTGAAGCTATAACATAAACTTGTAATTTTTCTTATGGACCACCCTATATTTTTTTACATATTCGTGTTTGAAATGAAATTCTCTTTTCAAATATATATAATAGTTGCTACTTCTCTTTGAAAACTTTCATTTTGTGGCTGTTTTCGAATCATTTTAGATGAATTTTCAAAATCTGGGTAGCCATGCCTAAATACGAAACCAAATAGTTCTACATAACAGCTGTTAAAAAGAATAATTAGTGCCTATTTTGTGTAATAACTCATTAATTTAATCAAAAGATAGAATAACAAGTACAACAATATTTTTAAACTATTTACAACATGTATTCGAATTGAGCACCATTTAAATCAAAACATGACTTCGCTTCCTAACATTATTGACAGCATTAATCAATTCTATCGCAGGTATTGAACGAAAGGAATGTCGCACTGCTGCTTCCAACGCTTCTCGGGAATCAGGATGGTGTTTGTATGTGAAGTCCTGTATTCTTCCCCAGAGGTAAAAATCTGGAGGCGTAAGATCGGGGGATCTTGCCGCCCAATGAACAGGACCCCGGTTGCCAAGCAAATTATTGTCCGTAAATATTTCGTTTGAATACGCCGTTATGATGTGTGCATTATGACACGGTGCCTTGTCTTGTTGGAAGTATTCTCCAATTTGTTGTAATGGCAAATCATCCATTATTGGTTCAACAAATTCCCGCAATATTTACAAATATCCCGCTGCTGCAAGGTTACCCTCACAGATATAGGGACCGATAAACCTTCCTCTAAAACTACCGACCCAAACACTGAAACTGTATCGGCCTTGATTTTGTGTCTCCACTATAATATGTGGATTTTCCAAAGTCCTATTGTAGAAAGAGTTGCTAACGCATGCTTCATCAGTCCATATGATGTTCTGTCCAAAGTTTTGATACGGTTTGAATTTATTTTTATTTAGAATTCGCATTGTTGTAGTCTTTGGAATACCTGTATTCAACTAGATTTTTGCGAAGTGATATATTGGTTTGGTTTTGTATTTCCTCCATATCCGTTATTTCTTCTAACTCTCTATCTCTATTACTTACTGGCTTCGTGAACTTTTGTCCTTGGTTTTGAAAAAGAACCGTAATTAACTAGGTTTTGTTGCAATCTAGTGAACATAATATCCCGAAACGGTTGTCTCCTTTCAGGATATCGGTCAAAGTAAAGATTAAGCAGATTGAGCATCTTCATGTGATTACACTTTAACATATCATATTTTTCGTAATTTTCATACATTTTGAATTAACATGCAGATAAATATTCTAGTAAGTTCAAAACTCAGTTCAAAGAAGCACACTAAACTTGTGAAGCAAACTGCATTTAATAATAATTGTTTGACAGTACGCATAGACTGTAGTTGCTAAGGTAATTTGTTTCATATTCAGGCATGGCATCCCAGATTTTGAAAATATATCTAAAATAATTCGAAAACTGCCACAAAATGAATGTTTTCAAAGAAAAGTAGCAACTATTATATATATTTGAAACGAGAATTTTATTTCAAACACGAATATGTAAAAAAATACAGGGTGGTCCATAAGAAAAAATACAAGTTTATGTCATAGCTTCTAAACCATATTTTTTGATAAAAAACTAGGAACACCATTGGGTTCCTTTCAAAAAAGTGCCTGAAGAATGTTTTCACAGAAATAAGAAATATTCAAAAATAAACAAGTTACGGTGTTGGGTCAGAAATGCACAAAATTGAAAAACACCTTGTATCTTTCGAACAAGTCAAGATATCAATGTGCGGTTTTCGGCATTCATTTTCTCACAAAAATCGACCTCGTAGCATGTAGGCTAATTTTTCTCTAACTCCTCTAGAAATGGGTGTTTCCTATCAAAATTGTCCAATTTGGACCACTCTGTACAATTAGAAATTTCAAAACTCGAATACACGAACACCAACGTAGCTATATTAAGCAGAAAACGGACTCTAATTATGCGTGTCATCTTATTCAAGAAAACCATACCTTTAATCACAATTATAATATATTACAGTTAGAACATAGTATCCACAAAATCAACTGTTGGGAATCCCTATACATCAATAAATATAAAAATTCCGGAAACCTAGTTAACGACCAGATTGACGTAAACCCTTCTCCTCTTCTTAATCTGTTCAATGTACCTACTAATAGCTCTGAATGAATTGCTTATTGTTATTTAGTTTCCCTAAGAACCCTCCTGTGTTATGTTCAATTTTTGGTATAGATTGTTTTGTAATACCATAATTTAGTACGAGATGAAGTCAATATTATGGCGAAACGCGTTTACTCATTGAATTTTATTTAAACCTGTGAAAAGTTAGTTTTTTGTTTCTTTATGAAGTTATCAGGAATTTTTGTACGAAATTAGAGTAAAACGAGAATGTTCGCTGAATTAATCATTAATAGCCATAAAATTATGGAAAAATTAGGCTTCTTTAAAGAACAAATATTTAACAACTGCTCTTCTCTGTATGTTACTTATCCAAAATGAGACAACCACAATTCAAACAATGACTGAATACCTTCACCGTGTTTTCATGATAGCTGCATATTTTTTATGAAGCAGCTGAAAATAATAGAATATTTGAAAACATTTTTATTTCCTTTACTTTTGATGTGTCTCTCTCCTCGCACATTAATCGTGCGCAAACATCTTGTTATTTACCGTAGGTATATAATTCAACCTATAGTATATAATAGCATATTACGACTGAAACACTTTCCTCATGAAAATAAATGTTCATCTAAAGATATTTTTCATCTTGGACTATATTTCACTTGCTTCTAGTATAACCTAAGATCTATTAAGAAGGAACACTCGGATGATTTCTAATTATCCGGATAAAATTGATATTTTTCTCTTGTTCTGAATATTCTTGAGTTAGTACTGTCAGTACTAAAGACACATACGAGGATTTGTTCCACAAAATTAGTGATTTTGTGAAAATAAACTAACTTCAAAATTTAATGTCGAAAAATGTAACAACAATTGAGAGCTTCACTCCCTTTTAAAAACTTCTTCACTTGATGACCTTTCTAACGGTATGCTACACATTGATAAAGAAAATCATTTCTGATTCAAATTGCGGATATTCTTTCAGAAAGACGGAAATCATTCGGAGTTAGTTAGGAAACAATTTTATTTATATGATCATTTATTTGAACAAAAGTTTGACTACTAAAAATAATTTAATAACTAACTGTTCTCTAGTTGAAAATTTTGTTCGAACTGTTCTCTCTTGTTCATAATTTACGTCTGACACCTTTTTCTTACTTCAAACTTTACTGTAGCTAGTTATTTTTGAGAGCAGAAATATTTCTCTTTTTTGTTCGAACAAAACGTAATTTTATGATCGTTTGTTTGAACAAAAGTTAATCTATTAACAATAATTTACTACCTACGTCCTTGTTACACATTTTGTTCGATCATAAAATCATATTTTGTTATAGCGAAAAAAGAAAATATTTCTGCTTCAACAAATAACCAACTACCGTAAAGTTTGAAGTAAGAAAGAGGCGTCGGGCGTGCATTAGGAACAAGGGTCCAGAAGTGAAAAGGTAGCAAATGATTTCAACAAAATTCCAAAAAAATTTGATGGTTCATATACCGAACACCCTATATATATATATATATATATATATATATATATATATATATATATATATATATATATATATATATATATATATATATATATATATATATATATATATCTATATATATATATATATATATATATATATATATATATATATATATATAATATATATATATATATATTATATATATAATATATATATATATATATATATATATATATATATATATATTATATATATATATATATATATATATATATATATATATAATTATTTATTTGAATTGTTGTTGCCTGTGATCTATTTTTAATCTCTTGATAATTATTAGCAATTACAGGCTGGTTGAATCTTAAAAAACTCGATTTTATTAAAAAGTTGACGTTTCACTACGAAATTCGAAAAAAATGAAATTTCTTTGACATTTATTGATTTGAAAAAATTTGAACAGACAAAGACGACTTGTCTTGTTAAAAATTTTTTCGGATGTGGTTGTTCTTTGTTATTTATTATGTGCTATTCAGTCTTATATTAACATTCAAAATTGTTATCATTAGAAGGTAAGGGAAACTACAGAAACCCTTACCCACGTAATGTTCGAAAAAAATAATAATAGGTTACTATTTATCTAACAACAAAGAAATTAGTCGCGGGAAAATATTAAACAAGTAGAGCAGAATTATCGGTATAGAACGCTTATATGGAAGCAGCCGTTGACACGTGTTTCGGACTCTTTGGTCCTCATCAGAACGGCGTAGCTAAGCATTGGATTGAAAATTTGGAGATGAAAATAGTATAACAAACAAAATCCTCTGCTATGGAAGACAATCACACATTTGTGGTTAATTGTTTGAACTCTCCGGTATGGGAGATTTGGTCAAACTTTGCCACGGAGGCGATTAATCCCATCTGCGAGATCTCAGAAAGAGTAAATTAACAATAACAAAGAAATTAGTTGCGGGAAAATATTAAACAAGTAGAGCAAAAATTATCGGTATAGCTCGTTTATATGGAAGTAGCCGTTTTTAATGAAATTTTTTTCGAATTTCGTAGTGAAACGTCAACTTTTTAATAAAATCAAGTTTTTTAAGATTCAACCAGCCTGTAATTGCTAATAATTATCAAGAGATTAAAAATAGATCACAGGCAACAACAATTCAAATAAATAATTAAATATTGCAAGCTGAAAATATGGCAATGATCCCAAACTTAAACTGAGAGTTTCATACATTGTTCTAGATTGTGAGTACTATTTTTTTATTAAAAAAATTTGAAATTCTAAATAAAAATTTCATTAAAAACGGCTACTTCCATATAAACGAGCTATACCGATAATTTTTGCTCTACTTGTTTAATATTTTCCCGCAACTAATTTCTTTGTTATTGTTAATTTACTCTTTCTGAGATCTCGCAGATGGGATTAATCGCCTCCGTGGCAAAGTTTGACCAAATCTCCCATACCGGAGAGTTCAAACAATTAACCACAAATGTGTGATTGTCTTCCATAGCAGAGGATTTTGTTTGTTATACTATTTTCATCTCCAAATTTTCAATCCAATGCTTAGCTACGCCGTTCTGATGAGGACCAAAGAGTCCGAAACACGTGTCAACGGCTGCTTCCATATAAGCGTTCTATACCGATAATTCTGCTCTACTTTTTTAATATTTTCCCGCGACTAATTTCTTTGTTGTTAGATAAATAGTAACCTATTATTATTTTTTTCGAACATTACGTGGGTAAGGGTTTCTGTAGTTTCCCTTACCTTCTAATGATAACAATTTTGAATGTTAATATAAGACTGAATAGCACATAATAAATAACAAAGAACAACCACATCCGAAAAAAATTTTAACAAGACAAGTCGTCTTTGTCTGTTCAAATTTTTTCAAATCAATGTCAAAGAAATTTCAATTTTTTCGAATTTCGTAGTGAAACGTCAACTTTTTAATAAAATCAAGTTTTTTAAGATTCAACCAGCCTGTAATTGCTAATAATTATCAAGAGATTATATATATATATATATATATATATATATATATATATATATATATATATATATATATATATATATATATATATATATATATATATATATATATATATATATATATATATATATATATATATATATATATATATATATATATATATATATATATATATATATATATATATATATATATATATATATATATATATATATATATAAATTTTCTCTCTGAAGGACAAAGAAATTGATGGCATCATGACGGAAAGGATACTGACCGATTAATGTATCGATCAGTATCCTTTCCGTCATGATGCCCTTAATATCATTCAGCTCTGGAGCATTCTCTGAAAATCTCAGAGGACATTTGAAGGTGAAATGAAAATGTGAACAAAAAAATATAGTGTCTGATTAAATTTATTATGTTTACTATCATAAGAATATATTGTTTTGTTTTGACTTGAAATTATTTATATTTTCTTCATACGGCTACAGAAAATATTGGAAAACGAAAGTACGAAGACAAAAATTCAAACTCTTGATAAGAATGAGTTGATTTTTAGGGTTCCGTATTATTTTTTCATTGATTATACCAGAAAGTCGCTGCGTCTGATTTGTAATATTGAGAAACTAGAATTCTTGCTATTTGGTATTTTTAAACAACAAGGACCATTTATTCTCGGGAATTACACAATAAACGAAGCTTATTTTTTGTTAATTATTAATATTGCTCGCACAAATCGTCAATTGAGAACGGAGAATTCATTCAAAAGAACTTGGAAGAAGTGAATATTATCTTGCATCCATGTAATAAAAAACTACATAAATTAATCATAATTACACCTAATAAATGTTGCCATATTCACAAAAGAGCAGAAGGCTGATGCAGGACCTTATAGCTATACGTATAGATCACTCATTTTTGATTTAAGGATTCTCAGTCAAAATTTGTTTTCTCTTCCAAGTCGTTTCAATGACATATATGATAGTCGCTATTTCGAAAAAGTCAAACGCTAAAACGTGCGAAGAACACCGTCTCTTCAGCCTTATGAGCTATGCACTAAAATCATTCCTGAAAATAATTCACAATAGGTACTGAAAGTACGAAGAGAGTTCTGGGAAAACTCGGTTTGGTTTTTAAAATATCTTAGGCACAAGAGAAGCCCTGTACAGAGAAAAATATCTCACCTGGGATACATTCTAAGGAGTCCTAGGTACATTCTATTAAAAACAATGTTTATGGGTAAAATCGAAGGAAGAAGGGGGCTGGGACGAAAACAACACTCATGGCTTCGCAACATTCGGAACTGGTGTAACATCTCAGATGCCTCCACGATATTCAGAAAAGCTGAAGAATGCTCACTTCATATTACAACGAACACATGAACGCCAGCGCACTTAGCAGCGTACGGTACCATGAGAATAAGTTGTTTTCTATTGGTACAGTTCAAAGTACACTAGGTATAAATTATAAAAAAATCTGGATGACATCTGGATGTATTTCATCGTTCTTGGCATTTAATTAATCTAAAGTTCATGTTAAACACCCCTTAACATAGTTACCCACTTGGTGTAGTTCAATGCCACTTGACGAAGTGACGCACCCGTCGTACCATTCTCCTCACCTATAATCTCTCCCAAAAATCGTTTTATTATAGGATAAATTAGACCAAAATGAGTAATTTTTAACTGTTCACTATAACTACTGTTGTATAACTACAACGGGAATATAAGGCAACATATTAGTGTATAAAAGCATCATTAAACCGATAGAGACCTACGGGTGCCAAGCGTGGACAATGACGACCAAATCTGAGGTAAAGTATAATCACGAACTGGCACAACTGTATAAAGAAATAGACCTAGTCAAATATATAAAAATACAACGGCTGCAATGAGCAGGACACGTTGAACGCATGGCAGAAGAAAGAATACCACAGAAGATCTACAAGGGAAACATGGAAGGCAACAGGAGACAGGGCAGACCATGACTAAGATGGCATGACAACATACAATAAGACTCAAGTAAACTAATAATGAGGAACTGGAAAAGAGCAACAGCGGACAGAAAAGGATGGAAAATGAAGCTAAACGAGGCTGAGAAAGGAAGAGGCTAAAGCCCACAGACGGCTATAAGACCACGGATGGATGGATTAGGAACCTATATAGCCAAATTCCAAGTCTTCGAGTTGTGCCCTGAGCAAATGCATAATATTTTCCCAAAAAGTACCCATAATAGTAGGTTTTTGGACTTTGGGCCGAACCAAGTGATCAGGTTCCCAAGCGTACTGATTTCCGTTCATTTAGAAGCCATACTTGATGTAACGATATCAAAAGTTCATGATGAAGTGTCATTATTCTGGTGCCCTTCTTCCAGGACAAGGAAAAAATCCTGCCACTTAGAAAAATTAGCCCTTAGGAGAGATGTTCTGCTCTAGGAAATGGTCGGGTCACCAGGTATGACACATCACTAGGATTGGCAGGTCCTTGGAGCCATACGGCGTAGATTGTGGTTTCATAAAAAAAATGCAAAAAATACCTTGAATTAGAAAATGAACCTTGGCTTTCTTACTTAATGTTCCTTGCAGATGTGCTAGAACATTTGAAAATACTCAAATTGGCTTTGGAAGAATACGAACAAGATATTGGGTCATTCTTCAGAACAGAAAACAAAGGTATCCAAAGCATGGCCGGATTTACCAATAGGCTGTCTATAGGCCCCCACCAATGATGAAAAGATTATGGCGATGACTGATGCAAATTTGAATGATATAACTTTACTCGGCACGGAATTCGACATTATGAGGGAAATTAACGTTAGCGATAAAATTGAAGATTTTGCTAGAAATAAACCTAGAAAAATTGTAATTTAGTACAAACATTTCTGTTTCATTGAGTAGTGTTAGTAATGAGCATTAAATTATTAAAAAACATATTCTACTAGTATGAGCATAGTAACTTCAGGGCGCTCTATGCAAGCCTGAGCTCTGGAAGAATAGACCAATATATTGCACATTCCGAATTAATAGAGTGAAATTCAAGATATACAAATGAATAAATAAAAAAATTTTTAGAAGAAAATTCATTAATTTAGTTTACGGTGATGAAACACCGTAAGGTTTTTCTTTTAAACACAATTCCCAAAAGTGATCAAAACAATCACGCCTTTCATTGCAGATGCAAATCAAGCCCTCATATATTTTTTTCAGATCAGCAACACTTAGATGAGGGCATTGCATTTTTCCATTGACATCCTCTACTGGGTTCATTGCATGGCAATAAAGACGCAATAAGAAATAAGTCTTAAATTGTAACATTGACTCAAGGTAGCCTGCACATTTGCAACCTGCCTCTGTTTTGTCATCTACAGAAAATGTTTCAAAAAACTGTAGAAGTTCATTAAAGTTTTTCAATATTCTCAAGATACCAGAAGCTCGCATAGTCCATCGAGTCGGACAAAGGGGTCGTAGATCAGCTTGGTCATTGCCGCTCTCAACAGCGTATGCTCTGAAAGTCTCATCCTTTCGTTGGATTCCCTTACGGTGTTTATTAAGTCCTTGGATAAAGCCATAATATCCCTCATAGACGAAATATGGCGGAGACTGTCTACTATAGCCAAGTTTAAGCTGTGAGCAGTGCAGTGCTTTTGGTTGTATATCCAAAACTAACTTTTTCAGTCCTTTGAACTCACCACTCATTCGAGGTACCATCATAGCACTGTCCTCTTAAGTTATCTTAAATTATTATCTTAAATTATTGGGGGGGCTCGACCCCCCAAAATTATTTTTGGGGGGACTCGGGCCCCCCAAGCCCCATGAAGTCGGCGCCTATGTATATATATATATATATATATATATATATATATATATATATATATATATATATATATATATATATATATATATATATATATATATATATATGTATATATATATATATATATATATATATATATATATATATATATATATATATAATTATTTATTCGAATTGTTGTTGTCTGTGAATTATTTCTAATCTCTTGATAATTATTAGCAATAACAGGCTTGTTGAATCTCAAAAAACTGGATTTTATTAAAAAGTTGATGTTTCGTCACGACATTCGTGGCTTTATCAAAACTTTTGAAAATATTGAAATTGAAATTTCTTTGACATTTATTGATTTGAAAAAATTTGAATAGAAAAAGACTACTATGTTTTACTAAAAATTTTTCGGCTGTGGCCGTTCTTTGTTATTTATTACGTGCTATTCAGTCCAATATTAACATTCAAATCTGTTATTATTAGATGGTAAGGGAAACCACAGAAACCTTTACCCACGTAATGTTCGAAATAGGTTCAAATTATTTTGAAAAGTCAAAGAATAGGGTACTATTTATCTTTTTTTCAAAAATTTCTCATTGCGGCTGTGACGGTCTTCAGTTATTAATTACGTGCTATTTAGTCCAATATCAACGGACAGGTCTGTTGATATTAGATGGGAAGGGAAGCAAAGAAACCTTCACCGACGTAATGTACAAAATAGGTTTAAAATATTTGATTGTTGTCTTTAAAAAGACATTACTTGTAATTTTGGAGATCACATGTTCTAAACTATAGGTACTTTCTTTTTAGAAAAATTGAAAATTGTAGATGTTTAGATTTTGTCTAAGAAGATTAGTTGTTATGATTAGATTCTAAAAATGCATATGATTTCTCTATAACACTTTATTGTGAATATGTACACCTGATGCACTTCGATACTTTTAAATCTCGAAATTCAATTTTGTTCGCTATACTATATAAATGTAATAATATATGACCCGCAATTCATACTAAAGTATGAAAATCACATGATAGCGAATAGTGAAATTTGGGGATTTTCGTCCTGTTAACTAGGCCACTTCTAAGCCTATACGCCCCAAAAACGTTAATCCGGCACTAATTCAAAGAAATATGAATACAAAGAAAAACTGAAAGAATTACAAGCAAATTTCAAACATAAGTTCAAACATTTGAAAAGTTTGAAATATATATTTCCTTATAAAATGAACCGATTCAATTTGGCATGATTGAAGATGGATTTCCAATTTTTGAAGTAATACTTACTGAAAGAGTGGATAAAATAGGAGTTCTAAGTGAGTAAAGAGGATTGGGCATTACAAACTCTTCACAAAGCTTTTTTCACGATTAGATTTCAGAAACTCGTGCAATAAACAAACATAACAGAGAATCTCTGTACTCTATAATGAAGTTCGTAGAAACATTGTTCACAGTTGAAAAAACCTCTATAAAGTTAGCACTACCACATGCGAGATGAAAGGTGGCATAATGTGATTAATTTGTCGCTTTTTTGTCGTGATTTTGTCGTGCAAAAGAAAAATTTGTCGCGAAATAATTTTTTTTTTCAACCAATAGTAGTGCTAACTTGATATTGAGTTAGCACTACCACCTCTGGAAAACGGTCTTCCAATGATCGGACAAATGTCGCATCTGGTGCATAATTTGTCGCTTTTTTGTCGTGATTTTGTCGTGCAAAAAAAGAATTTGTCGCAAATTTTTTTTCTTTAAATCGATGATAGTGCTAATTTCGTATCAAGTTAGCATTACCTTCTTCTATTCTGATGAAAATCTCGTCTCGCGCATAATTTGTCGTTTTTTGTCATGTAAAAATAAAATATGTCGCGAAATTTTTTTTTGGATGAATTTAAAATTCCCGTAGTTGACCATAAAGTAAAACCATTGATGGGTCACCATACAATGCATATTTTTAAGGCTCAATATTAATCAATTGATAATGGCTGTTTTTTATAAAAAGTCCGTTAAATTTATTCCAAACAAATGGTTTCTAATCTGTTCAAAAACAGAGTCTTAGTATAAGACAAAATGAGTGGTGGTATCGAGTGCAAGGAAGTTGGTTTCACTTTGTTTTCCAATTCCGACGCGATTTTCGCCCAAAAATCTTTTTAGCAGAAACATTCGGTGATGGCAGAAACAACTTCAGTCAAAAAAAATGCGAAAAATCGTTTTAGATGAAAACAACCTTACAAAGGCAAGATACATGTTGAGTGCAAAAATCACGTTAGTCTGTTGAGTAGTTCCGTAAATATATGACGTCTTTTTCGGTCGTTGAGCGCAGAAATAACATGAGTCAGTGACTGAAGTGGTTTCTGCTCCCACCTCAAGGTCACATAACCAGTCGGTTACCTACACCTTGCCGAGCATGCGCCGTGTGTTTGCCAGAATACATAAACAGGTGGTTCTATCGAAGTATGTTTTGTTGATTGTTTTCAACGTGTTCCAAGTTTGTGGTATTGTGCTTAACGTTTCCTGTTCAATTTTCAATATGTCAGTGAGTCCCTCAAGCAGTGAGAGTGATAATGAAACAGCTCCTAAGAGAAGGAGGAGGAATGACGGAAAATATCGAAGAAACGTCATTCGAACCTCTAAAGTTTGTGGGGTTGAACACATCAACTGGAAAGGACGTCTCATCCCATCTAGAACAACAGGTGCTGCTTGTAACTGTAAATTACAATGCTTTACTAAGTTTAGTGATGATGAAAAATCTGAATTTGTTGCAAATTTGAATCAGTTCAAATCAAAAGACGAGCAGGATATTTTCTTACAACAACTCATTGAAAAACACGCCATTAAGCACCGTAGGCCTCGTTCTGAACAGCCTAGAGAAACAGCAGCCTCTTTCAAATGTTTCTTACTATACAGAGGAGAAAGGAAAAAGGTATGTAAGAAAGCTTTTATTTCATTCTACGGCATTACTGAGGGCAGGGTTCGAAGGCTTACTGATCTCCTAATAATGGGAAAATCACCTCACGATAAACGAGTTAAAAATCCCAAGAAAAACACGATTTCTGGCGAAGTTTGTTCTAAAATACATGAGCATATTTCATCATTCCCCACCAAGACTATCCACTATGGCACCAAAGATATCAGTTATCTTGATGCGCTCCTTGATGTAAAAAAAATGCATTCCTTGTTTAAAGAAAAGTATCCTGATTTGGATGTAAAATATGAGTTTTATCTTAATTATTTTCATGAAAACTTTTCATTACGGTTCGGACGTCCACAGGTAGATACCTGCATAAAATGTGAAGAATTAGACGTAAAAATCAAGAGCTCCTCTATTGGTGACGCAGCTAAAAGGGCTGCTCTTGCTGAACTTACTATCCACAAAAGACGAGCCAAGAAATTTTACAATAAACTTCAAAGCGTCACAAACTTATGTGCAGAACGCGAAGACACAGTCGCGCTTTCATTTGATTTTATGCAAAATCTCCCCCTTCCAGCGATCCCAGTTCAGGATATTTTTTACTTGAGGCAACTTTGGGTGAACTGTTTTGGGATAAAAAACCTAAAAACTGGAAAATCTGAAATATTCCTGTACCACGAAGGAGTAGCCCACAAAGGAGCCAATGATATATGCAGCATGCTACTGAAATACATTGACACTAATATTCCATCAAATGTTAAGAATCTGTACCTCTTTTCCGATGGCACTTGCGGCCAGAATCGGAATCACACCGTGATAAGATTCTGCCTTGCTCTTACTGATACAGGTCGTTTTGAACACATTTTTCATTACTTTCCGGTTCGAGGGCATTCATTTCTTCCAAACGATCGAGACTTTGGTACTGTGAAGAGGATGATACGTAAGCACGATCGGATATATACACCTGATGAATATGAAGAGTTGTGTGCTCAGTCCAGTAACAAGTTTCACATCACCAAGCTAATCACGACTGACATAAAAGATTTTGGTGGTTGGTGGAAGGAATATTACAAAAAAAACCCAGTTGCCAGAGAATTTCGAGGGAGGAATGTGCCACAAGAAGCAAAAGTCAAGTTTGCTCCCACTCGATATAAAGAGTTGCGCTATAACTCTAAAGAAAAGGGGGTAATCACAGCATACGTTTTCATTGAAGGATTACAAAAGCACAGCTATCATCTGCTGAAACCTGCTTCCCTGAACGTCGATATTGATTTCCCTTCAAGTGTTGCAGCCTACCCAACAGGGAAAGTTCCAATCAACATAAAGAAAATGGAAGACATCAAGAAGATGATTATTCATATTCCTGAAAACTTCAAAGTTTTTTATGATGAATTATTTACCTGGCCAACCACTGCATGTGACAATGATACAATCGTCGAGAATGATTTATTTTAAGAGCGTTTTACTTTGTTATATTCCAGTTTTTTTTTATGACTTTGCAATATTGAACTTGATTTTTTATATAATATGAAAAAATATAAATTTTTAAGAGAGTTTCACTTTGTTATATTCGTGTTTTATGATGACTTTTCAATATCGAACTTCATTTTTGATGTCATATGAAAAAATATAAATTTTTAAAATTGATGTAAAATAAAATGAATATAAAATAAATTAAATTGTAAAAAATGACTAAAAATTGATATAAAATAAATTTTTGATTAAAAAATATAAACTTTTAATGGATGGTTCCCTTTTTCCAAGATTTCACCTGTCTGTAAAAACCAATTGAGTGCAGAAACAGCATATGTCCGAATCAAATTTTAAATTTTCCTGAGCCCAATTTATGTCAAAATTGGGTAATTTTTACATGAAAGCAACATAAAAATATGCATGCTATGACACAGGAAAAAAAAGTTAAAATATTTGAAATTTGGAGGAGTTGTGACGTTTTTTCTCTCTCCTGAAAAATTTGAAATTTGTGACTGAAGAGGTTTCTGCAATCACTGATTCAAGTTAGTCAGAAAGAGCGTGGAAGAGTCGTTCTTTAAGAACGACTCTTCCACGCTCTTTCTGACTAACTAAGCCGGGCCGTCCTCTCGTTTCCTGATCCCGATCACTCATTATATCACGATAACAGTTTTCACGATACGAACTATTTTTTAAAATTATTTTGAAGAAAATTGCACTTCCGGTTTTGCCGGAAGTGATATCAACTTTGTTATTTCAAATGGAATACCCTGTATATTTTTTGATTTTCGAATTTCTTATGTAATGTATAATAAAATTGTCATAACATTCCTTATACCTAAACTGAACAGTTTTCGAGTTATTAATTTTTTTCGTAAAATTTTGACAGTTGCATCTTCAACAAAAATAGGCTATAACCTCTTTGTTAGTAGGTCTATTGGTATGCGGTTTAGATTTTTGTAACTTTGAAACATTGTTTTATTTATTCCATGTCAAAATTTTCCATATTTCTAACTAATTACCTGATCAAATCTAGGGTGAAGTTGGCAAATTTCAAACATTAATAACACTCTTATTTCAAATGGAATGCTATGTATATTTTTGCATTATTAAATTTGCTATTCAATTACCTCTCGATTTGTATAACCATTCCCTATACCTTAAGTTGATAATAACAAAGATATTCCATAATTTTTTAATAATTTATATATCAATACACTTGAGAAATCGACTAGCGAGTTATTTTTGACGTATCCATGGATACCAATTACGAAAATTGTTTAAAATTTAATTGTGTCACCTTTTCTGTTCATTAGGTTTGTAGCACCTGATGCTGATATCCGAAAAGATATTGAAAAAATAGTAATTCTAAGAAGTTAATATTCAATAATTATTGTTGTTTATAAACAACATATGTTTGTTGTAGACTGATGTTCAATTGCAATGTCAAGTTTGACATTATCATTTTGGTCAGGAGGAGTACATTCGCATAATCCAACAGTTACTCCAAATTGTACATTTCAATGTTATATAGAAAGAAATCAATGCTTTTAAATAACAGAATCACAAAACGTAGTTGAATCAGAATCAGAATATTTTTGATGATAAATTCTACTAGCTAGCAGAACATTTCGATCCGCTTATCCAATACAGTAAACCATATTTATCATTTCTTGTTGCGTAAAATCCATTTTATTAACTGAAAAAATACAAGAACAGGTGACTCAATTAGATTTTAAATAATTTTTATTATTGGTATCCATGGATACGTCAAAATAACACGCTAGACGATTTCTCAGGTGTATTGATATATAAATTATTACAAAATTGTGAAATATCTTTGTTATTATTAACTTTAGGTATAGGGAATTGTTATACAAATGGAAAGGTAATTGAATAGCAAATTTAAAAATGCAAAAATATACATAGCATTCCATTAGGAATAAGAAAGTTATTAACGTTTGAAATTTGCGAACTTCACCCTAGATTTTATCAAGTAATAAGTTAGAAATATAGAAAACTTCGACAAGGAATGAATAAAACACTGTTTCAAGGTTACAAAAATCCAAACCGCATACCAATAGACCTACTAACAAAGAAGTTATGGCCTAATTTTGTTGAAGACGCAACTGTCAAAATTTTAAGAAAAAAATTAATAACTCGAAAACTGTTCATTTTAGGTATAATGAATGTTATGACAATTTCATTTTAAATTACATAATAAATTTGAAAATCAAAAAATATACCGGGTATTCCATTTGAAATAATAAAGTTGATATCACTTCCGGAAAAACCGGAAGTGAAATTTTCTTCAAAATAATTTTGAAAAATAGACTTAGTCAGACCATATTTGCTCTGAAAATTTCATATCGATATCTTCAATGACACAAAAGTTATGGACCGATTACGTAGATCTGGGTCACCCTGTATATATAGATATATGAAATTGAGTTTTTGGTGCCAAGCATCATAAAAAGTCATGAAACGAAAAACTATCTTGGTCCTAGGTCCAACTTTGCTAAACGCACCCATTTTGATAAGCAAGTTTTCAAAGTGAAAACCTGCTAAAAACAGTGACAATGAGCATACATCTCTCACAGGCCCGTATCCAGAAATTCGTTTCGGGGGGGCTCAAAGACGAAAATCACTCAAAAATGTGGACTTATTTGAATAAATTCAGGGTAAGGCGAATCACACATCAATCTCAAATCAGTACGTGACATTTAATCTGTTATTGTTTATTGTGCAAGAAAAAGATGCAGTACAAGGTGTACAACAAACAGCTACTATGATGTTTTAAAGAAAAAAATTTTCAAATTTCGGGATTTCGGGGGGGGCCCAGGCCCCCCGGGCCCCTCCCCTGGATACGTGCCTGATCTCTCATTGATAAAATGTTCGCATGACAAGCAAGTGATGCATCTCTAAACGAAAAACAAAAGTCGAATCATGAAATACAATGTAATATAATAAAATTATTATGTATTAACAATTATTTCTTCATGAAACGGATTCATTATTGGTTAATGAAGGTTTTCAATTTTGAACATAGTTCAATATTATTAATGACAGTTTTAATATTCTTTGTACTTTCTTCTTCCATACTGAAGAATTTCTTATTTTTTAATTTCTTCAAGAACATTGATATGTTAATACATACGGAGTAACGATTCATACAATAAATAAGTTTTTGGTTAGCGATCATTATCAATTTTAAACATATTTCAATATGATTAACCACAGTCTAAATTTTCGTTATGTTTACTTTTTCCATACTGAAAAATTTTTAATTTTTTTCTGAGTTCAAATAAGTACAGAGATATCCTGATAGAAGATCTCATGAGTGATATCTAAAACGGGGGTCTACCGCTTATTATAAATTATTCTGTATGATATTCTATGAATGGCAGTGGAGATCTGAGTTAGTCAATCAAACATTATTTTAGTTAGATGAAAAGTAGTATTCAATGTCAATAGAAAAAACAAGAGTGCTCGTACAGGCAATAATAAAAAACGAGGGTTTAGAGAGAGGATTTTGAGTTATTTGAGAAAAAAAATTAAAAAAATTATATCTCCTTAACCGTGAGTGTTAGGACCCAGGGTCCAGAAGTGAAAAGGTAGCAAATGATTCCAACAATATTCCAAAAAAATTTGGTGGTTCAGGTACATATAAGTATATATAAGTATATTTTATATATATATATATATATATATATATATATATATATATATATATATATATATATATATATTAACTTTTTCCATACTGAATTTTTCATTTTTTTCTGAGTTCAAATAGAGATATCTTGATAGAAGATCTCATGAGTGCTATTTAAAACGGTGTCTACCCCTTATTATAAATTATTCTGTATGATATTCTATGAATGGCAGTGGAGATCTGAGTTAGTCAATCAAACATTATTTTAGTTAGATGAAAAGTAGTATTCAATATCAATAGAAAAAACAAGGGTGCTCGTACAGGCAATAATAAAAAACGAGGGTTTAGAGAGAGGATTCTGAGTTATTTGAGAAAAAAAATTAAAGAAATTATATCTCCTCAACCGTGATTGTTAGGACCCAGGGTCCAGAAGTGAAAAGGTAGCAAATGATTCCAACAATATTCCAAAAAAATTTGGTGGTTCAGGTACTTATAAGTATATATAAGTATATTATATATATATATATATATATATATATATATATATATATATATATATATATATATATATATATATATATATATATATATATATATATTAACTTTTTCCATACTGAATTTTTCATTTTTTTCTGAGTTCAAATAGAGATATCTTGATAGAAGATCTCATGAGTGCTATTTAAAACGACCCCCGTTTTAAATAGCACTACCCCTTATTATAAATTATTCTGTATGATATTCTATGAATGGCAGTGGAGGTCTGAGTTATTCAATCAAACATAATTTTAGTTAGAAGAAAAGTAGTATTCAATATGAATAGAAAAAAGAGTGACAAGGAGCATAAATCTCTCATTGATAATACATTGAAACAGTGAAAAATTTTCGCATGAAAAGCAAGTGATGCATCTCTAAACGAAAATGTATCAGTCATCATTAATTGAACAACGTCAAAAAAGGATTAATTCATACGACAAGCCAACATTGCTAACTTAGTCCATCATTTAAATTGGCGAATGTGACTCACCTCGTCGCCGAGCAACTTCGTGAAAAATCCTCTTTTTTCTTTTAACGGGAAGACAAATGGTTTTTGTGTGCTTATTTCAGATAATTCCGTGTGGGCGCGTATCGATTGTCGGTGCTGAAAAACAACGTAGTTATGCCGGCCGAGCGAGGTGAAGCCGGAGAAATGCGAGGATAGAGAAGCACAGCAAAGTCCGCTTCGCAGGGTGCGGAGAGGACTGCAGCCCCCGGAGGTTCCCCTTGTACTGCGGCGATAGCCCCCATGAGTCTTGCTCCGTCTGGCGGAAGTGGAAGCAAGCGCACTTTTCCTCTCTGCGAGAGTTGCGCAAAAATGCCAAAATTTGCCAGAGGAAGCTGATGAAAATTGTCTGGATAATTTACCCTCTCATCGTTCTCGAGTACAGGGGTCGACGCACTTTTTGCTTTAAGGATTTTTTAACTATATAGGGTGCTGTCCAATAATTTTCATCTCTTCTGTTATATCTATATATTAATAATTTTCAATAGTCTTAGATCCCAGAGACGCCAGACGTCTCTTATTTTCTCAGTAATAAAATTTGTGGGATGAAGTAGTACTCGTATGTACTTTCAATGTATGGATACTCGCTATCTTGTGCCGACGGACAATTTTAAGGTATCAGGTGCTAAAGATGGAAAAAAGCTTGACCTACTTACCTTATTTTCTCACACTTGATTTTTATATAATGATACTCAGGGAACCATTTCAATACCTTATGCAAGCTGCCAGACTGATCGTATGGACCAAACATCCCGCCAGACACACACAAGTGTGAGTATGACAGTATGAGCGAAATGTCATGATTCGCCCATTTATAGTTATTAACGTAACAAGGCCGATATGTAGCAAATAACGGATGAGGTTGGATATTGTAATCCTCGGCTGCGCCTCGGATTATAACTAACCGAATCCGTTATTTGCGTATCGGCCGTGTGTCGTTAAAGACTTTTCGTAATCCCGTTGGAAGATTACATTTTGATTCCGAAGAAAAAACACACCCCGTACCTCGTAATTCTGAAAAAAAATCCCAACGTCGTGCACTCTGTTGTCATGAAACTGTTTGGCAATTTTATAAACAACGTCAGTTTTTTGTGTTCGCAAGTTCGCTGTAACGACGACTATGGATGAAATTGAGGAACAAAATGAAATTCCTTTTGAAATATTGAAAGAATCATGTGCAGCGAGTGTTGATTTACTGCCGGCAATAACTCAACAGCGGTATAAAAAAAGAATATGAAAATTTTGAAAATTGGCTTAATAGCAATAATGTAAAGGTGGTTAATGAGGATGTTTTATTAGCCTATTCGAAAGGAAAATCGAAGGTTTATTCTCCCAGATTTCAATGTTGAAACTTGCTTTGAGAGTTTATGACAACATTGACATTTCAAGGTTAGTTATTTTAAATCTTGCACCATCTTAGAGTATTACCAACAGAAATGTATTTTCAGATTTGGAAAATTATTTTTATTCTTGAGACGAAAGTCTGATGGATACAACCCAAAGAAATCAAAAATTTTGTCTGAAGAAGAAGTAATTAAGTTTTTGTTGGAGGCAAAAGATTGCTTGAAAAGGTTGTATTAATGTGTGGAATTTTTGGTGCCTGTAGACGTGAAGAACTTGTGAAGCTGAGTGTGGATGATTTTGAAAGCACCAGTACCAAAGTTTTCGTTACATTGAGGATGACTGAAAACAAAAAGAATAGGGTATTTGTCATTCCCAAAGAAGGACTTCCTTTTGATGCCTATGGTTTATACCAAAAATACGTAGATTTGCGACCTTCGAATCTGGAAAATCGGCGATTTTTCATTGGTTATAGGAATGGTAAATGTGTAAAACAAGTAGTGGGCATTCATACTATTGGAGGCGTTCCAAAGAAAATTGCAGCATTCTTAAAATTAGAAAACCCTCAGCTCTACACAGGGCACTCGTTTCGCAGATCCTCGGCTACCATGCTTGTAGAAAATGGTGGCGATCTACTATCGGTAAAAGAACTTGGAGGTTGGGACTCCTCTGCGGTGGCGGAGTCGTATATTGAAAATTCAGTTTCGAAGAGAATGAAGATAACGAGACAACTTTTTCATAATAATGAGGCTTCACCGACAACAAGTTCAAAAACTGTTGCTATAGATGGTAAATCTCTAATCAATAAGATAGACATTTCAAATAATAGCAATTGTCAAATTACTTTTCAAATAAATAAATAGTTAGTTTTATTATAATTGTTATTGTAACCAGAATGATGTTTTGAAATAAATATTTGAACACGTGATTTCTTAACGGCCGGCGGCCGTTAAAAAATTATAACGGCCGGCGGCCGTTAACACTGACTTTTCAATTGTCAACTGAATACCGTTAAATCAAAATAACAGTATGGGATTACGAAAAAATTAAAATAGTAATATCGAGAGTACGTATACTCAAACATAGAGCATGCTTGACTAGACAGTAAATATAGACAGGAATTTGACGCGCATAGATAATCACTATCGCCCTTTAAAATGGGCGAATCATGACATTTCGCTCATACTGTCATACTCACACTTAGGCTAGCTTCAGACTAGGCGGAACGCGGAACGCGGAAATGTCAAATCTGAATTTTTAGACCAATCGAAACGTTCGTAACGATTCCCAAGGTCATTCCGCGTTAAATTGTTGAAATTTAGTCAACTTTTGAAGGCGGATTTGACATTTCCGCGTTCCGCGTTCCGCCTAGTCTGAAGCCAGCCTTAATGTGTGTCTGGCGGGATGTTCGGCCCATACGATCGGTCTGGCAGCTTGCATAAGGTATTGAAATGGTTCCCTGAGTATCATATAGAAAAATCAAGTGTGAGAAAATAAGTTAAGTCGGTCGAGTTTTTTTCCATCTTTAGCACCTGATACCTGGAGATTGGCCGTCGGCAAAAGATAGCGAGTATCCATACATTGAAAGTACATACGAGCACTACTTCATCCCCCAAATTTTATTACTGAGAAAATAAGGGACGTCTGGCGGCTCTGGGATCTTGCTCTATTCCGTTCGCAGTGGCGGATTTACCAGCAGACTGACCAAGCTAGTTAGTCGAGTACGTTAGGTACGCTAGCTAGTATTTGGGTTCAAACCTCGGGGCCGACTGGTCTGCCATGAGTTTTTCTCAGAGGTTTCCTCATGGTAATGTAAGTCACTGCTTGCAAACTTATAAGGAATGCTGGGCCAGTATTAATCCTCTGAACCCTACCCACACTTCCCATGTTCCATAAATATCCCGTCTCACCTATCCTTAATGCACTTGTACATACAAGTGTATCCTCTGATCTGGCTGAAGGAGTTAATCCCAAACTCAAGCTGCCCGCCTCCCTGACACATACTTCAGGGAGGAATGAAACACGTGTGTTTCCTTTCCTTCCTTTTTCCCCTGTGGCTCAACCCCATGACTGATTTGTACCAAAACCAATTCCATTCAAGATGACATAAGAAACTATCTACCTACTAACATTCAAACCTATTGCTCCACAATTGTGTCGTCTATCCCGGAAACAAGGTTTATTTCCTTCCTTTGGGAGGTCAACCCCCATCAATTAGTACCAAAACCAATTCGATCCAAAATATCATTCGAAACTACCTACTTACAAGGTTTTCAAAGTGAAAACTTGCTAAAAATTTGCAATCAAATGCATTATATATATTAATAAAAAATTAAAATTTCCACCATTATAAAACAAGGAAGAATCAGTACCTAAGAAGAAACTCGGCAAGAAAATCAAAATTATTAAATGCACCATTATCCAGCAGCATTTACTGATAGAAACAAGTCCCTGTAGAAATTGTTTATTGTTTAAACTGAACAGGCTAAATTGAGCTATATTTTGTAGGCTCTGGTGCCAGTTTTTTTGTAACTGTTTTTGGGTCAATAATAAATATTATTATTATTCATTATAATTTCTGATACTAAATGTAAATGTTGAGAGTAATAATAAATTACTCCTACTAGCAAACAAAAACAATATTTTGATGAAAATTGATGATAGCAGGAACTATCGGCATTGTTAGAAATAATACTATAGTAATCTTACCAAGATGTTGAAAAATCCTCCTTAGGCCAAACCTTGCCATTTTCATCTATTATTTGATGGTTTCCTCATGGTAATGAAAGTCACTGCTTGCAAACTTATAAGGAATGCTGGGCCAGTATTAATCCTCGGAACCCTACCCACACTTCCTATGTTCCATAAATATCCCGTCTCACCTATCCTTAATGCACTTGTACATACAAGTGTATCCTCTGATCTGGCTGAAGGAGTTAATCCCAAACTCAAGCTGCCCGCCTCCCTGACACATACTTCAGGGAGGAATGTTTCCTTTTTTTCCTTCCTTTATCAACTGGCTGAATATGCAAGAGCCTAGGTCGTCAGATTTTAAGTGCGGCAAATTTTGGGTCGAAATTCCCGCAAAAAAAATTTAAAATTTTCAAAAACTGGAAAGTTACTGTTCCGAATATCGAGTTTTCTTCAGATCTCGACATGTTGAGGTACTAGAGAACCATTATGACTATTTTCACGATAATATCTGTATGTAGGTAACCCTCTTATAACTTTTGAACAGGCCGGCCGATCGCAATGCAGCTTGGGGCATTTGAAAGAGTTTCACCAAAGTTAGATTTCCTGAGAATTGCAACTAATCTGGCACAGTCGATTCTGAGAAATCGCAAAAATAAAATTTTCGAAAAAATGTTTTTTTGAAATAAATCTCAGACTACCAAACTGATCAATTTCAAAATATACTCAGCTCTATTTCTTATCGAACTGCATCGATTGACTCAAAGAGCATAGAAATCGGTTGATTCATTCGGGAGATATCGTTGTCGAAAAATTTTCTACAAATCTGAAAAACGGTCGACCCTGCAGACCGTCCCTGTATCTTCCCGCTATTTTTGAGCTAAAAGCGCTTGCTTATATACCTGGTAGTGAATTTTAATACTTTTTTTTGAGCTCTGTTTGTGTGAGAGAAGCTTATCTTGCTTAAAACGGGTGAAATATTATCTAAGATCTACTTTGAGCCGAGAAGAGCTAAACGCCTCAGCCCTTTTGTGCATAGAGTCGGAAAAAATGAACAAGATTTTATACGACGATATAATTGATGATTTTGCGAATAAATAATCGCCCAAAAAAGTGTTGTGAAACTTTCATAACTTAATTAATTGAATTTCATCGTCATCATCAACTGGTTTGTTACTTACCAGATAATTGAATATAAAGTTTTTAAACTATAAGCAAAAGCAATAAAAATTGAATTGTCATTTACTTGGTGAAAGTTCATATTCATAACTTCATAAAGAAACAAAAAACTAACTCTTCACAGGTTCTGGGCTGGGGGGAGTGTGGGGCTCACAAGGCAGATCTTATGGCTAATTTTGTACTACCCACTAAAAACCTCTCCGCGACGGTTAATACCCTCCCGCGGATGTTCTAGGAGGGTGTTTTCCTATCTGTACCACTCCCGGAAAGTAGACATGTTTGTCCAGGCGCATCAGGAGCGGCGAAGGAAGTTTCAAACACATACAGAAACCAACTCACAAGTAACTATATAAATAACATAAAATCCTAAACTAATACACAAAACCTAGAACGTGACTGAATGTAAAAATGTATGTACGAACCCTTTCCCTCAGTCATGGTTTTCGGCACGCCTATCCTCCTCCTCCTTGGCCCTCATAATATCATCCGTGATGCCCTCGAAAATTATATTCCATGTCTTCTCATCATCTATCATTTCCTGTATGATGTCGTCGACCGCGGGCATGGCCCCGAGACCTTCAATCATCCGGGCTCGTCTACGACTCCATCTGGCGCACCGCCAAATCACATGCTCAGGCCTGTCCTGGGTACCGCACTCCCCACACAAGTCACCGTCTGTCTTCCCTATCCTCAGCGTGCAAGTTCCGAAAGAGCCATGACCGCTCAGGAACTGCGAGAAGTAATAATTTGTTCTACTGTGGTTGCAGCTGTACCAGGTTCTCACGTCCCTGATCAGCCGTTTCGTCCACGCTGCTACTTCTCTCCCTCCCAACCATCTTTCCTGCCATTTTAAGATGGTTCTCTTCCTGGCCACACACACAGGGGCTCTTAGAGAACCTAAATAACAATAAGCAATTCATTCAGAGCTATTGGTAGGTACATTGAACAGATTAAGAAGAGGAGAAGGGTTTACTTCAATCTGGTCGTTAACTAGGTTCCCAGAGTTTTTATATTTATTGATGTATAGGGATTCCCAACAGTTGATTTTGTGGAGACTATTTTCTAACTGTAATATATTATTATAATTGTGATTAGAGGTATGGTTGTTCGTGTATTCGAGTTTTGACCAGATTGAAATAAACCCTTCTCTTCTTCTTAATCTGTTCAATGTACCTACCAATAACTCTGAATGAATTGCTTATTGTCATTTAGTTTCTCTAAGAACCCCTGTGTTATGTTCAATTTTTCGTATAAATAGAATGTTTTGTATTACCACAATTTAGTATGAGATGAAGTCAATGTTATGACGAAACGCGTTTACTCATTAGATTTTATTTAAACCTGTGAAAAGTTAGTTTTTTGTTTCTTTATGAAGTTAGCAATGAAAATTGTTTAATTACGTTTATCGAATTTACATTATTGAGTAAGTAGTATTAACGTATACCTTACCCCGTCTTATTAGTAGTACTAGTAAAGGATTGAGCATTTATTATCTCAGAAATATGCCCAAAAAATATTTCTTGTGCTATCTTACCTAAATCGTTGGATTGTAAAAATAATCTAAGAACTGACACATCGATCCCCTAATTCACAATCATATTAATTACAGGAAAAAATTGGTGTAATTACGGCGATAATCTTAAAGCTACAATTTCATTGAAAAAAAATTGATTGTGATGTGATTGTGAACTAGGTTATCGAATTGTAGAGGTTGGTAGGGGCGGCAAAATTTGAATAGCCTACTAGCGGAAAATATCTTAATCCGCCACTATTCTGTTGTGACTTCGTTACTCTTTCCACTTCAGGACTAGGCCGGATTCGATCCTACTGAAACGGATGATAAAATATTTTCTTGATTAATGTCAGAGTTGACTCAAGATACTTATAAAATATAAATATATCAACGATAACGCATGGATTTAGGTTTGCTGGATGGCCAGAAAATCCAGTGTTGTCCAGTTATTCCGAATATCTTCTAGTTTCACAAAGTTCCGAGTACAACTAGAGCTGCCAGTATGAAATATAAGGGTATCCGCACAACGAGCCTGGATGGTCGCTGGTAGCCTAGCTGGTCGCCTGGCTGCCAGCATTATCTTCGTAGTTTCTTACGGGGTACCGTACGTGCGAGCAGGTCCGGTCGATTGTATGCTAGCGGGCTATGTCGCTGGAAGAACAACATTATACATTCTACCAGCGACCAGCGTGCGAAATGGATATGGGATGGTGTTGCCGCAGAAATAAATGATGATCTTAATTAGAAATTTAAGATCATTTTCATATTCAGAACTTAAATACTAAATATTGGATGGATTCGTCCGTTACTTTTTGATAATAAATTGTTTAAATATAAATGAGAAACACTTTACCTTGTTTTTTGTATCACTATTTTTATTAAATTGTTTGCGACAGCAGGTTCATAGTGGGTACTACTACATTTTCAAGCGAATGAATTTTTTTGCATTGTACAGTATCGGTCATAGTAAGCATGCAAAGCAAGGAGTTGATAGATTATAATTACTGGTATTATCGAATTTGAACCTATGTACATGAAGAGCTTGCTAACAACATAAATTTGTTCTAGAAGGGGTCAAATATTGGAGAATTCCGTACATCTGTTTGATCATTTAACGAATTGACTGGGTTATTTTTATTATATTTATATATTTAAATGTACTTTGAAATATTTGGTTCCTTACTTTTCGGAGCTGTATGTGAAATGTTTATATTATATATGCCTGGAAAAAAGTGAAGTTGGCTACACTGCGTGCGAGTATCTAGCGGTTTTAACTCCAGCTAGGCTACCAGCCAGGCGTGTTGTGCGGATACCCTAAGGTACGCGGCTTCCAAGTATGCCGCGATCCATATCCGACTGCCTTTCACCATTCGCCCTCCATGCTGTCGCTATTTTGTTCATGATGCAGTTAACATTGACTCCCATTTGTACGGAAGTCGCAAGTCTGAAAGCTGTACTTGAGTTCCTTCAAAAAGACTAGCCAAACGATAAAGACTAGGCTTATTTTTATAGAACAAACACTTCTGAAGATTTTTGGAATCTATAGAAGACAGATGGTTCATTTCTTCCAATTCCAACAAGCAACACCTTTTGCGAAATAATATTTTGCTTGCTGTGTGATTTTAGACTCAAGAGCGAAACAAAATATCCGTGGATTTGATCAAATCCAAACTGCAGACTAGGAATACCTACATGTTGATGTGTCTTGCTCAGAAATGTTATCGGTATTCAAATACCTAACGGAGAAATATGGCGAAATTCAGTGATGATTATTTAAGAAAGTACTCTGAACTTTCATTGAACTTTTTTTTTTTTCGGATAGCTTTTGATTTTTTAATCAATGATCTAGAAGTAGGTGCTCAATATTTCTTTCAAGAGTTTTTATGTTCCTTACGTTTGTTATGATTGATGATACAAATAGACCGGGAGATGGGGACACAAAATATTAGGTCATTTGTACCAGTATGGCGGTTCTTCAGGGGTCTAATTACGTAAAGGCAAAAAGGAAAATGATGGTTAGCGCTGGTACCGGCGGCCCGATCGCGTGGGCGTTAATCGAACGCGTCGGATAAATAACGAGTGTCAAACGATCTGTTCCACAAAAATGCTTGTATTTTCAGATAGTCGAAAAAAAAGAAGTAGGCGGTAGCATAATGCTATACTTCTCGAGTGACTTACAGCCCGCCATACCGACGCGAATACATTAATTTGAATAAAACAATTCAACCATTTGTACCAGGCTAATTTTTGCATAGCTAATCATCGTCCAGTAGCCATTCACGAAAATCACCTTGCCATACTTTCTCGACAGTTCCCAATTGCCGCCATACCACTGTAAAGGAGTAATTTTTTTTTCACCAAACGATTTGTACCAGTATTGCATTTGAATTTTTGGAAAGTATTTGACAAAATGTGACCGTTATTATTTTTCCCATACTTCTAGTAGGGGGGCAAAGTGCTGTCATACTTGAAATACTTATTTATTTGACACGTTTCAAAAATACGACTGTAAAATACGTAAAATCATTTTTTACATTATGGCATCATTGTATTCTCTTCGTTAGGATGTATTATGGATATGTTATTCCTAGAAAAAATTATTACAGATAGTAACCATGGGGCGGACGACTGTCGGACTTGAGCTAAAAGGTGAAAAAATTTTGACGATTTGTACCAGTATGGCATATAGATTTTTGGAAATTATACGATACAATGTGACCATTATTATATTTGCCTTACTTACAGTAGAGGGAAAAAGTGGCGCCATACAAATCGTTCGAATTACGAATAAAATGTTAGGATTTTGAAAACATATTCTCCACATTCGCCACCTCCCACAGGTATGGCATTAACAGACTTATATTTATGATCATACAGATAACTGTTAAAAAAAGTTTCAGGGTGGTGCAAATCGTTTGCGAAAAAAAATACTCACAGTGGTATGGCGGCCATTGGGAACTGTCGGAAAAGTATGGCAAGGTGATTTTCGTGAATGGCTACTCGACGATGATTAGCTATGCAAAAATTAGCCTGGTACAAATGGTTGAATTGTTTTATTTAAATTAATGTATTCGCGTCGGTATGGCGGGCTGTAAGTCACACCCGAGAAGTATGGCATTACGCTACCACCTACTTCTTTTTTTTTCGACTATCTGAAAATACAAGCAATTTTGTGGAGCAAATCGTTCGACACTCGTTATTTATCCGACGAGTACGATCAACGCCCACACGATTGGGCCGCCGATAGCAGCGCTATGACCATCATTTCCCATTTTGCCTTAGACCCCTGAAGAACCGACCTAATATTTTGTGTCACCATCATCTCCCGGTCTAAAATGAATTATAATTATTAACCAAAGTTTAAATATACAATAAGTAATTAGCCAAATTGGTACAAATGGTTGAATTGTTTTATTTAAATTAATGTATTCGCGTCGGTATGGCGGGCTGTAAGTCACACCCGAGAAGTATGGCATTACGCTACCACCTACTTCTTTTTTTTTCGACTATCTGAAAATACAAGCAATTTTGTGGAGCAAATCGTTCGACACTCGTTATTTATCCGACGAGTACGATCAACGCCCACACGATTGGGCCGCCGATAGCAGCGCTATGACCATCATTTCCCATTTTGCCTTAGACCCCTGAAGAACCGACCTAATATTTTGTGTCACCATCATCTCCCGGTCTAAAATGAATTATAATTATTAACCAAAGTTTAAATATACAATAAGTAATTAGCCAAATTGGTACAAATGGTTGAATTGTTTTATTTAAATTAATGTATTCGCGTCGGTATGGCGGGCTGTAAGTCACACCCGAGAAGTATGGCATTACGCTACCACCTACTTCTTTTTTTTTCGACTATCTGAAAATACAAGCAATTTTGTGGAGCAAATCGTTCGACACTCGTTATTTATCCGACGAGTATGATCAACGCCCACACGATTGGGCCGCCGATACCAGCGCTATGACCATCATTTCCCATTTTGCCTTAGACCCCTGAAGAACCGACCTAATATTTTGTGTCACCATCATCTCCCGGTCTAAAATGAATTATAATTGTTAACCAAAGTTTAAATATACAATAAGTAAAAGCGAGGTACCCATTTTTAGTTTTATTTTAAAAAAATGCACAGTGTGGTAGGTAGCTAAAATTTTTATCTAGAATATGGTTATTATATTATTCCCGAAAATGATAAGCCTGAACCTGGTAAATTTATATCCATCCCAGTTATAATGGATGAAGTAATAAATAATATGTAATAATAGTATATTATTCAACGAGCACAAAATGATTGCTATTTTTCACGAGGGTGAAGTTTGCGACACGAGCTGCAAGCGAGTGTCGCAATTCACCCGAGTGAAAAATTGTAATTTTGTGCGAGTAGAATACTATACTTTGTCCACGACTTCATAGAAAAAATTAGTAATAATCTGCATTTTCAACAATAAAAATAGTTATCAAAAGCGTTGACATAACATTTTCTGTGTTCTCTGAAAATTCCATTCGTTTCTTTCACTCGGATAAAAATGAAATAGATAATTTATTAGAGTAAATATTCAATAAGTTGGGCATTATATTAAATATTAGATTAATAATTTGTATGAAAGTTATCTTAGTTACATGAAACCTAAAAATCTAATAACAATACTATCCTAACAATGTGAATGATAGTCTCAAGTTTGGACATACGTTTCGAGTGTGACGTCATGCAGTGTATAATAAACCATTATACACACTAGTGAGTAATAGGTATAATTGTACTTCAGGGAGCACACGTATAATGAATGATTTATAGTACAGTCGTGGACAAAATTTACTGTGCATGTCTCAAAAAGAAGTGTTTTTATTTGGTTTTTAATTGAAATTGATTTACTTACATCAAGTAACCATCTCCAATACTCAATTGAAAAAGTATCAAGAATTTGTTACGAAGATAAAAGTATCGTACATCTTGTGAATATCAAGATATTAGGCCCTTACACACGGGCGTCGATGTCTTGATACATCAACGTGCATCCAATAACGTTAATGTGTATGCAAAAAAACGCACGTTCTTGAATGCACAACCAGGATGAATGTTGTTTCCTGAAATCGCTTGAATTTTTGGATGTGCATTCCAACCTTGCAGGAATCAACGTGTGGAGGCGATTTACCGTGGTGTGAGCGTTTTTGAAGCAGTAGCGGTGGTTTAGTTTTTTCACACAAAACTACTGCTACTACACTAGGTATTTAAAATAAGTTAAATACAGATTACTCAATGTATTTCACATTGTTTGGGTTTTAAAACCAATATTAACATTTAATAGATTTGTATATTATTTACTAAAAATGTTTACAGATAGTTTCATTAGTATGTCTGACTGCAGAACAATGTCCCGGGAATATATCTGGAAATTTGTTGAGTTGTACAGGGGCCTACCCTGCTTGTGGCAGACAATATCAAAACACTATTTAGACCGAAATTAAAAAAAATGAAGCATACAAAATATTGATAAAGAAGTTGCAAATAATTCAACAAATGCTACAAATAGTACCGTTCTCTCTAAAATCAATAGTCTTCTAGGTGGGTGTCGGAGATATTATAGTAAAAAATTTTATATCTTGGTAATTCCTTCCAGTCGCTAAATATCGGAACAATGCAGTTATTGGCGATGTGTCTTGACGTTTTATTAATGGAGTAACCATCACCAAGAGTTACGGATAGGTTTCTTTTTTTAGAAGCCAACCTTCAGACCAGATTCGGTGACGATTTTTATTTTCCTTTTTCTTGCACAAGTGCATAAGTACCCGTCACTGCCACTAGAGTTGAATATTCCTATTCCTCAGATATCTTGCCAAACAGTTTGGTAGACTGGACAAACTATTGTTTTGTACGTACGTGTGTACGCAATAGGCTTGCAAGTTATTAGTTGCACGTTCTTAGATGTACGTCGATGTATCAAGACATCGACGTCCGTGTGTAGCCCGCCATTTCGCAATGAGGACCTGCTAGGTGTATGAGAAAAAAATGAAGGACAAGAATATAACATAAACACAAAAATTTAATAAATAATTACAATATAGCAGCAAGTGCAAGTAACAATACAGTATTTATATAAATATTCGAGATTATCATATCATTAAAAATAATTAACAATAAGGGTCCCATTTGATTTTAATTTTAGAAAATTTGAAAAATCAATATAAACATATATATATAAAAAAAATATATATATATATATATATATATATATATATATATATATATATATATATACGCCAAATAAATTTCAATATTTCAAAAGCTTTGAGAAACGAAACCATAACTGCTTAAAGAGGGTTTTCTCACTCAAAACAAGACAAACAAAAAAATATTTATATGTATATATCATTTATGGACGTAAGAGGCAATAAAGAATAAATTGTATATACCATCCCATTTCACCGCAATATTCTGAAATTGTTTATTGCAACAAATATTCTAACCTTAATCCATGAAGAATATTGAAAAATAAGACTAAAAAACAATTCAATTAGCATATCCACAGAACGCCTCAAGAGATTTTAAAAAAATACCACTGATCATTACATCAGAATAATTGAAGTACTATTATTACAATCCAGGCTAGCACAATGTCATGTTTGAATGAGAGATTCTCTCAGAGCGACTATGAGACAGAAGCTATCAGACTTTTGATCATTAAAATTCCAACCTGTACCTACTTTTAATATGATACACTTCCGTAAAACGAAGCATTGCATTTCTAATAAAATGTAAAAGTTTTAGTCAGAAAAGATATAAAATGCGTATACAGAAGAACTAAATATTTCAACAACAACTATAAATAACGAGAATGCATAAATGAAAATATTTTAATAGCAGAAAAAGAAACCATAGTGGAACTCCTAGGAAGAATGCTGTATTTATGATCTACATTGAGATAAATGTAGCAGAAAGCAAACACATCAATATGTCAGAGTTTTGTTGTATGTATGTTTCATACAAAATGTCTAGACAAGCTAACAAGATTTCAATAATAAAAAATTCAAGAATTACAAAACATTAATAGAAACGATCAGATAGTCAAAATATAATAGAAACTAGATATATTGGTGACGAGAAAATTTTTATATATAGCCATATAAAAGCTATGTTATGATGTAGGTAGGCTTTTTTCATTCAATTTCTGTTGTGCCAAAATTACGGGTATAGACAATTGCGATTTACCAAACCAAAAATTCATTATTAGTACTATACATTAATTCTGAAATATCATTGTTTTTATTTTATATTTGTAAATCCATCGTTTGAATATGTGTACTTTACAATGATACGCATAATTTACTCTACCTTATAGTTTCATAACTTCGGATAGGACCATTAGATGGGTTATTTTTCAAGCTGGATTTAAGACCCAAAAGCTGAAAACCAGGAATTAAAATTAGTTATGACCTGAACTAATCAAATTCAGGAATGTCATCAAATGAATAACCAGGAACTTCTTTATACGCATAATACGCTATTCTCACATGATAAGCACCAGGTATAAACATTAGTATTCCAAGTATAATCATTGGCCACATTCTGTCAGAATATTGCAATGCGATGTGGCCACTCACCACCAAAATACCAAAAATCAGGAGAACTGACCCTGCTATCAGCAACAAAGTTGCTAATGTTATTGCTTTCCAAGGAACTTTTTGGGCAGGTATAACAAACTGTGCGTCAACAAAACTTCCATTGTCAGTATGCTGTAGCTTTGTATAATCAATATTATCATATTCTTTTCCTCTTCTACGGGAGACTTTAATTTCGTCCAAATATTCTGAAGAAAACAATTATGATGAAAAAATTATTTTTGTGTTATGTACGATTTGACGTAATTCTAATCTAAATTTGAAAAAAATATATATATTCCACGTATTCATTTTCATGAAAGAAAACATTTTTTAATCAAGCGAAAACGATGACATAACGGAAATATAAATTTTTTGTTTATATAAATTCACCTGTAATAGATTGTAAGCTCATATTCAAAATAAACGAAAAGGAAAGGACATTGGCAATGACAATGACAAAATTGACAAATAATAATTATTATCAGCAATAAAACGGCAGTGGCTACGTTATCGACTCGATTGATGGAGTACTTGATATCGGATGTTTGCTGAATGATTAAATCGAAACATAAAAAAAATAGCTCATCAATTTTTCCTTATAAATATTTACAGACATTTTTAAGGATTTAGATTATTTCAGATCAACTCCTAAACTTTTAAACATGTTTGAATATTTTGTATGCTATTCAATATTCATTATGTGGATGTGCACATGTTTCCAACTCGGCCTAAAGGCCTATTTGCACGCTCAAGCTATTTTGTGCAAAGGAACTGAATGCAATATTGCTGTTTACTCGGTCAGTTTGGCTTATACAAAAATGGTGTGAAGAACTGTGAAAATTATAGTTTACTGTAATGACAATTATAAATGTGGACCAAGATCTAATAATTATGTCATAGGCTGCGGTGTGCAGTTTATATTGAAGGCTAAAAGGAAATGGTCTGAACCATGGTTACTAAAAACCGATTTATTCGTTCGATTCTCATGCATAGAAATCTTAATATATATGAGTAGGTATATAATATAGTACTACTATATATCTATATTCTCATGCATGCAGCATTTAATAACTGATGCTGAATTACTCAAAGTCTGACAATTTCGCAACTAAGTATCTGCATTTGGATGAAATCACCCACCAGCACTAATTTGCTAAATTTAATTACACCAATAATTTTAAGAACAGAATGCGTTAGATGTGGAATTAGCTGTCATGAACAACTATCAGCTACGCTGGGATTTCTGTCAGTATAGTAAGAGTTCAAAGTACCACCATGAATAAGGTACAAAATTATCCTCTACTCCGGCACGGGATTCCTGCATTTTTTCAACTTTTTTCGGTAAATGGTACGTCGAGAATTGATTTTTTAAATCATATTATTTCTGCTGGCTTCCGGCTAGCAATGTTTCTATAAAACATTATACGAGATTAAAGCATAACGGTCGCTATATTATCTATAACTTATTTTCCAATAACAATACCTTATTTTCCAATAAAAGAAACGATTTGTACGCTTCAAGAAATTCTTTTTCGTTGGGTATTTTCAACAACGCAATAAATAAACTGTAAAAAAGTGGTGGAAGGTCACCATTATCTATACGCATGCCCCAAAAATTATAGCCTAGGCATGAGATCGATAAAATGCTCATGCCAATACACCAACTTCAAGTCGATTTTCTTTCAGGACAGATTTTACTCAAGGTGAACGTTTTGGCTCGAGCAAACTTCATACTCGTGTCCACAAACAATGATTTACTTATGCAAACTTGCTAGTACAGGAGAGTTTATGCAAATAGCTTGAGCATGTAACGTGCCTTTAGTCATTATCATAATGATAGCCATTTTGTAATTAAAGTATAATAGATACACTATATGAGGTTTAACAATCGAAATAGGATAACAATTAAACACAACACACAACTTTTGTCAAACTAATCTAGAGAAACAGAAGTATCGTATAGAGGTCATTAGGTAGTTAAGATGATAAATAAATAAAGCTGATAAAGTTTAGTCTGAATGGCTGACTCTTCACTATTCGATTACATAAAAAATAATCAGAACTTATGATGACTGAAGCGATAGAAGAAGTAGGAGTGAAATTTATTCGTCGTGATAGCAAGCTGACAGCAGTGATGATTCGATACGAACCTAAAATAATAGTTATTTATTATACAAGGGAAAAAAGTATTAGATATTAGCTCGAGGTTGTGAAAAAAGCGAGAGCTAAAATCTAATATTTTTTCCCGTGTATAATACATCATTTTTTTCTGTGACGAGGAAAACGACGATTAAATATTGACAATACATATTGTGATTAGTTATTTATGTACCAAGTGCGTTATATAGATCCTCACGCCCGGAGGGAAACATTCGGCCCGAGGGATGAATGTTGCCCGATGGGCGTAAGCATCTAGTAACGCACGTGGTGCATACAAGATTTTATTTTTTACGAAAAAAATATTATATTATGATGAAAAAGCGATTTAAAAATCATTTCATTGCTCCTATCCATTTTCCTTCTCATAGTAGGCATGTCATTTGTTGATATTTTGACGTTTGTGATTATTTTTTTCATCAAATTTAGTGAATGTCATTCCTGCTTTCTTTGTGTAGTCTTATAGAAATAATGGAAATGAAAATGAATTTACCCAAGAATATCATAGGAAATGCAGCCAAAGCTGCGAATAATTCATTGCCGGAGAAATCCAGTCTTATACGACAAGGATTATGAAGTATTTAATCAATGAAATTTGTTTCATTTCTCCTAATGCAATAAGCGGGCGTTTATAATCCATTATGCCCGCAAATGCGGGCATAATGGCCTAGGGTATAATGAGTGTGTTTATAGCAACCGTATCCAAGGTGAAATAAACGTATAATATACAAGTGAAAAATAATAGTTATTTATTATACAAGGGAAAAAAGTATTAGATTTTAGCTCGAGGTTGTGTTGTCTCCCGACGCGAAGCGGAGGGAGACAAAAAAGCGAGAGCTAAAATCTAATATTTTTTCCCGTGTATAATACATAATTTTTTTCTGTGACGAGGAAAACGACGATCAAATATTGACAATACATATTGTTATAATATATTAAAGTCAGAAAATTATAGATGCGAAATTTGAATTTTTAAAATGGTAGGCTGTTGTACTTTCAGCGACAATTAGACCTGCGTTGCTAAGGAATCCTTTGAAGTAAACAAATATCTGTCAATTTAATTCTATTGATTTGATTTAAAAATTGCGAACTTAGTAGTTGTTTAATAGTTATTTTGAATAATATGAAGTGAAAAAAATGTCTGATTCCGAGTTATCTCTGACTGCACCGTCATCAAACTAACTACATTTCTGAAACAAAATGGGAAAGGTTACACGACCAAGAAAGCTGCGATTTTTACGAGTACATAAATTAGTGATTTTTTAAATAATGCTCCCGATGAATTTTATTTAATGGCCAAGGTTGTTGTTGTATTTGGAATTGCAGGAGCTTGTCGAATTTATGAAATCAGCCAGGTAACATTAGATGATATTGAAGATTCGGAAACGTTATTAATTGTGAAACTCAAGCAAACAAAGAATGAAGTAAGCAGGAGATTTGTAGTTACCTACTGAAGAATATAATTTCGACACAAGAAAATTCCATTGTTGTACCGAATAGTTCAAGGAACTATTATTACATATAAAGGAAATGTAACTTTTGTATAGTAAAATATTCTAAAATTAAATATCTACCTTTACTTATGTGTATATATATCCGGGAAAAAAGTACTCACTTTTTTCCCGGGGAAAAAAGTAATTTCAAAAAGTGATATTTCTTTACCTGTCATCAGAGACAAAATGTCAAACTTTTTTCCCGTCACAGAAAAAAATATATTAAAGTCAGAAAATTATAGATGCGAAATTTGAATTTTTGAAATGGTAGGCTGTTGTACTTTCAGCGACAATTAGACCTGCGTTGCTAAGGAATCCTTTGAAGTAAACAAATATCTGTCAATTTAATTCTATTGATTTGATTTAAAAATTGCGGACTCAGTAGTTGTTTAGTAGTTATTTTGAATAATATAAAGTGAAAAAAATGTCTGATTCCGAGTTATCTCTGACTGCACCGTCATCAAACTAACTACATTTCTGAAACAAATTGGGAAAGGTTACACGCCCAAGAAAGCTGCGATTTTTACGAGTACATAAATTGGTGATTTTTTAAATAATTCTCCGGATGAAGTTAATTTAATGGCCAAGGTTGTTGTTGTATTTGGAATTGCAGGAGCTTGTCGAATTTATGAAATCAGCCAGGCAAAATTAGATGATATTGAAGATTCGGAAACGTTATTAATTGTGAAACTCAAGCAAACAAATAATGAAGAAAGCAGGAGATTTGTAGTTACGTACTGAAGAATATAATTTCGACACAAGAAAATTCCATTGTTGTACCGAATAGTTCAAGGAACGTGTCATACATTCAATGCACATTTAATAATTGTACTTTTGATATAAAGGAAATGTAATTTTTGTATAGTAAAATATTCTAAAATTAAATATCTACCTTTACTTATGTGTATATATATATATCCGGGAAAAAAGTACTCACTTTTTTCCCGGGGAAAAAAGTAATTTCAAAAAGTGATATTTCTTTACCTGTCATCAGAGATAAAATGTCAAACTTTTTTCCCGTCACAGAAAAAATAAAATTATGTCTTGTTTAGCAGACATCAATATTTCAATAAGAATTAATAACTATTGTATCATTCACTATTTTGAGCAGTCTTATTAAAATGCAAAAATAGTGAAAATGAAATAATAAAGAAAACAAAGTGACAGATGTTCACTCAAATAGTTAGAGATTTTGCAAATTGTTGTGAATATCTATAATAATACTTCGCACTGATATATTATCATCCAACATATAAGGAATGGATTATAAACTACCCAAACAACTTCGCAATAATCATGATCGAAGAAAACCGATGGGTGACTGAAATGAAAAACACCTCAAAACATAGGCAATTAAATCCCTGTAGAATAATAAGGATGTGACAGGTCGCAAACCGATCAGTCCAATAAAATTAGACCCTTCCAACCTACTATTTAATATCCAGCAAGGACATACGCAGAGCAACAATTAAAATTATGGAGAAAATATTAACGTGAGAATGGCTAGCAAAAAAAACGATTTTGAATTCATCGTCACAATATTCATTTAACGTAAGATTCAATTAAGTCAATTACTAAACGATATTAAGGCTAAAAATAAGAGTTAATCTGGATAGGAAAATTTTCGAATGCATATTTATTGAAATGAAGTTGATTACAAAGGTTAACGCTGTACTTAAAAACCTCATCTGATATTCTTTGGCATATATCTTATATTTTTTGATATCATTTCAGCAATATATAGGTAATAGTTCGTTCATGCCATTTTTTGATCTAAATACAAAGAAACTAATGAAGGCATTCTAATAAAATACACCTGCTTGGAAAAACTGTCGGACGTGGAAGCTAAAGTGGTGTATAGAGCTATTGTGGAGGTCCTATTTTGGGACCCATCCGAAAATGAACTCACGTTCACTAACTGCTTATCCAGCAACGGGGTAATCTACCAGACCTGCGCTAATCTCCAGTTGAAAGACTTACTCGAGACAAGGTTTGGGGAGCTGCAGACCTGGTGGCGTTTATGGGTTAGCACAAAGTGGGCATCTAAGAATCAGTCGGGCGGCCGATAGAAAGCTTCAACTAATACTGAGATTTGACAAGGGTTCTCCGGAATGGCTGGAGAGGCATAACCTACAACTTAACCTCAATATGGTGCAGGTACTTCAAGTGAATCTACAGCTCAGTAAGATGGTAGCAGGCAGCAGCTAAATTAGGAACATGTGGGAGGCCGATGTATAATCGCAATTGAATTTAATGCGCGCATTACTGGAATTAGGTTGAAAACGCCTTTCAACGTGATGACACTAGAACAAATATTACAGAGGCCATTGCATCCTAATTAGTTTTCCAATCAAAAAGGTTATATAGAGGAAATTTTTATTGACGCCACCTCTATATACTCGATCATTAGAGTAGCTCGAAGTGAAGTTGTGTTCAACACCCTAAATAGATGGATATAATGCATGTCGGAAAATAAAACTCTGACGGCGGAGCTTCATGGCAAGTCGGTGGACGTGTTTGCGATGGAAGGCTGTCCGCAATACGGAATACTTTAATTCCCGATCTGAAAGAGATTGAAGAATGTTTTTACATGGAAGCTATTAAAGTAAACCCAAAAAACTAACTTTTTTTTTTAATAAAAACATTGCGACCTACCCCGGAATTAAACAATTTGGTGCAGCGTAACAAACAACAGAATCGCGGTTTTGATATCAGAAATTATGAGAGACATCCTTGGCTCACCGGATCGCAGATAAAAAATAAATTATTTTGTTGGCAGTGTTTACTTTTTACTAGGGAAAAGTCTCTGTTTGGGGCCGCTTAGGATTTGACGATTTAAAAAATTTATCACGTTCTCTGGAAAGGCACGAAAAATCCCAGGAACATGTCGTGTCGCGGATCAAGGTAGACACTCGAAAGTGAAAACAATTTTTTTCCCAAAGAAGTTAATATTTGAGGGTGCTTGTTTTACTTAGATTTTCTTTGAATTATACGGCGGTTGACCTTGAAATCCTAAAAATTTTCGCCTATGGTGTATTTTTTAACACCTATTGTAGCCTCCTTAACCAAACAGCTCACGAGCCGCCACTGATATATATATATATATATATATATATATATATATATATATATATATATATATATATATATATATATATATATATATATATATATATATATATATATATATATATATTTATATTTGAATGACACACTAATTAAAAAAAAGCATACCTTTAATTATCTTTACATAAAATATAACTTACATTATTTGAAAAGGAACATAAAACAAATAAAAAAAGTATTCTTGAATCTTTTGTAAACATTCGTTTAACGCGAACATGGCTGACTTACAGATCATTAAAAATGATGGTATATATACATTTAACAGAACCAGGAATACCTATATAATAAAATAACAGCAATGCTATCAAACTTTCATTTGAAAATAGTGTAGTAGGTACTCCAAATGGAGGAAGACCATGTATCATATTTGTCAGATCTAAAACATATTCAAAAATATGAATAAAAACAATCAGATCAATTTTCACATGAAGATTCGAGTTACACCTATGTATTTCAATCAACACCTTAATACATGATCAATATTATTATCTGAATATATCAGCTGACAAATATTTTTAGAAATTCTCTATTTGGGCCTGCATTTACTTATTATTAATTTAAAGGAAAATGAATTATTTAATTTCAAAATAACAAATTTGACAAAGGCCTCAATAGCTTGCTTCAATGAATATAAATCTTTGAAAAATATAATATAAGACTAAAACAATATGGAATTAACACAACTTCAATATTTTTAATTCAAAGTAACATAAAAAAATAACCTTTATTCGAAAACCCTAAAACAAATCGATAATATTTAATTAAATCATTGGCAGAAAGTTTTGCATACTCTCTGTAACATATATGGTATATTCTATCGCATCCTCAATAATAATTCTATATTTTGATTTCAGGATATTAATAACACTGGCATATACTGTATAAACACTTCTGTGCACCTGATTCTTGAGTAAATTTGGACTGCTAGGTTCAGGCAGTTTTAATTCTATACAGAAATCATGGGGATAAATACACCTTCTCAGAATATCTTCGAAGAAACACTCAAAAATTGAACTTATTTCAAAATCGCACATTGTAGTTCTTATTATTATCACTCGTTCATTACCCTGCAACGAAATATAAATTTAAGAAAACAGATATAAATAATTTTTTGGATTGATTGGGCCGATACTTGGTGTAAATTAATAAACATATTAAAACAATGGTTAAAAATAACAATTTACACATTTATTATAAGAAATAACGCATGACGCACGTTTCGGTGGAACTTCACCTTCTTCAGATGCTAATGGCAAACTAACTATGATTCTCTGTTATATCGAAAACAAGAAATGACAAATTATGTAGAAGGGGTAAATACAAAGATGGTTACAAATAATTATTAGAAAAGGAAAAACCAATTCTGAACTGCTAGTCAGGTAGTTCGGTAATTTTGAAAAGATTAAGAAGGGGGCTTGAAGTATGATCGATTTGGCTATTCAATAGGAGACCGGAATGCTTGTATTTATTTATCTGTAATGATTCTGAAAAATTAAGTTTAATTCCTTTACTTTCAGCATTTAATATTTTAAAATCGGAACTGAATGTGTGATTTTCTTGGATTAAATGGTTTGCATAATGTGAATCCGACTTCTTATTAACAAAGCTACGTTTGTGTTCTGAAATTCTAGTTTGAAAACTTCTGAAAGATCTACCAATGTAAAACTTATCACAATCGCTACAATTAATTTTATAAACTCCTGATTTATTATCTTTATGAACTTTGGATTTATTATTTTTTATATGATTTCCTAAATTATTACCGGTACGATAAGCAATGTTAATGTTGTGCTTAGATAAGAGAGATTTAAGTGTTTTACTTGAATTTCCGATAAAAGTGAGGCTGTTGTATTTGATATTATTTTTAGTAAGGGGGTACACCTGGTTAATCGCATTTTTGAAAAACTTTTTATCTATCATATTGTCTATAATATTGGGATCATAATTATTATTTACGGCAATTTGTTTAATTATATTTTTCTCGAATGTTAAAATTGGCATTTGAAATTGGAATATTTACTAAACGATGTACCATACTATTGAAAGCTGCCATTTTGTGTTGGAATGGATGTAGGGAAGTACCTACTATGTATGACGCTATCAGTGTGCAATGGTTTGCGAAAAATTGAAAAATTATGTTTGTTATCTACTTTTGTTATTTTTCGATTAACTATTTGGATTTGAAAATAACAAAAGTAGATAACAAACATAATTTTTCAATTTTTTGCAAACCATCGCACACTGATAGCGTCATACATAGTACTTCCCTACATCCTTTCCAACACAAAATGGCAGCTTTCAATAGTATGGTACATCGTTTAGTAAATATTCCACTTTCAAATGCCAATTTTAACATCGAGAAAAATATAATTAAACAAATTGCCGTAAATAATAATTATGATCCCAATATTATAGACAATATGATGGATAAAAAGTTTTTCAAAAATGCGATTAACCAGGTGTACCCCCTTAATAAAAATAATATCAAATACAACAGCCTCACTTTCATCGGAACTTCAAGTAAAAAACTTAAATCTCTCTTATCTAAGCACAACATTGCTTATCTTACCGGTAATAATTTAGGAAATCATATAAAAAATAATAAATCCAAAGTTCATAAAGATAATAAATCGGGAGTTCATAAAATTAATTGTGGCGATTGTGATAAGTTTTACATTGGTAGAACTTTCAAAAGTTTTCAAACTAGAATTTCAGAACACAAACGTAGCTTTGTTAATAAGAAGTCGGATTCACATTATGCAAACCATTTAATCCAAGAAAATCACACATTCAATTTCGATTTTAAAATATTAAATACTGAAAGTAAGGGAATTAAACTTAATTTTTCAGAATCATTACAGATAAATAAATACAAGCATTCCGGTCTCCTAAGAAAGAGGAACGAAAAAACGAGGAAAAGTGCGATACTAATTGGGAGAGCACACAACTGGTTAATAAATAAAGATATATATATATATATATATATATATATATATATATATATATATATATATATAATTGAAAAGGATATCTTTGCTGAGTTATTTTAGTAATCTATAGGTTATTGGGATGGCAGCATACTCTTTTTTTTTCAGCTCGAGCTTTCGAGATTGCTTTATCTCATCATCAGGAGCGAGGAGTTTAGTTTTCGTTTCAACAAGTTATCTAGCATTTAAATTTTAAAGAAAAAAACGGGAAGAAAAAAAAACGGTTACGTAAATAAATTAATAGATATCATTTCGATCCTTATATATGCGGATTCAATGTGACAGTTGCAAATTTGTTGAAGTCTGGTTTTCTTCCCGTTCTTTTCTTCAAAATTTAAAAAAAAAGAAGAAGAAGAAACCTGCAATATTTCGCGCTTTATAGGTCACACCCGGTAATCTGCATTAACAAGTTATGAATATACAAATATATAAAAACTGTCGTTTTCAGAAGCATTATAGATGGGAAGATACTCACATTATATTTATGATAAAGGCCTTTCTCGCAGCAAATCTTGAATAATTTGAAACACTCTTCGAATTCAACATAATCTTTGATGAAAAGCATATAGCCCTGTATCACTGTTTTGGCCATATAATGACCGTAATTTACTATATGCGTAGAGAGGTACTTCAATATCGAACTATGTTCCTCTCCAGAATTCAACATCATCGATAACTTGTCATCTAGTATTTTCCAAATATCAAAGCTTTCTATGCTACCGCCATTCACGGTAATGATGTGATTCAATAAGTCGTTGACGGCGACAATGTTTACAATAAACCCTTCATCAAGAAATAATTGTAAAACCTTATTTCTTAGAATTAAATCTGAAGGTACATTCTGATACGGCCAATCCGATATCGGTCCAAGTAAACGCAAAGCTGTAAAACATGAAAAATTAAAAACAATTTGAAGCTTTATGAGACGCGCACAGAGTTAGTTTTTTGCAATATATTTATCCTAAATGATTAATGATGAAGATTTTCAGAAATCGATATACTCACCGTTCAATTGAAAAATCTCGTTTACCCAGTGGAAATCTCCGGCCCTCGTCAGAATTTCACAGATATAGATATATCGGCACATGTGAGACATAACCTTGGATGCACAAAAAAATATCTGAAATAAATTTTTATTTTTTAATGATTCTAAAATCGGATTTGTTAGAAATACTTCACGAAAATCTTTTCAATTTTATTAACGCAGCCATGATACACATGCACGCACTAACATATATTTTTAACGAAGTTCTTGCCTATATCGAGTTTTCGTTGGATGAAAAACAAACAAGTCTCAATATTAGATTTGGTATAATATCATAATAACAATAAGTTATTCCTAGCTAGGGTTGCCATCCGTCCGGGTTTCCCCGGATTTGTCCTAGTTTAGGGGGCGTCCGGGGGTCGTCCGGACGGGGCTTTCAAAATATGTCCGGGTAAAACCCGGACAAAATTTGTGTCCGGGTGTGTGAAGCTTGAGTGTCAGTGACGGAGATGAGTTATTAAATGCAAACCAGTTGTGGCCGAATTTTTTCGAAACATCTATATTCGAAACTTCTCAAAATTGCAAAGTAATATTTTTTATACCAGCTCACAATGCGAATGTAGAGAGAGTTTTTTCGCTAGGGTCGCAGTAATGGAGGAAGGAGAGAAACTTGCTAAATACACATACGCTTTCTTCTCTGATCAAAATAAAGTCTTATTTTAAAGACTTGAGTTGCTCCGACTTTTACAAATTCATGATGAAAAATAAAGACATTTTGGGAAAAATTGTCTGCACTCCAAGTTAAGTTGAATCAGTAAAAAGAACTTGATCACGTTAAAATGAAAAATTGTTGCTTACTTTTGATTTATAGTTAATAAATAATTTAGACTTTTGGGTACCTAACCTATCTAACCGAACTAGATAACCTATCCTATAATTTACTATTATAATGTAGAACCTAGTCTATTTGATTTTTGATCTACCAAAAATTATCGTCGTGAGTTGTTTTTCATTTGATGAAACCAAAAGAAAAGAGAAAACTGTAAACTGTGTACAAAATAATTTTATTTTTATATAGCAAACAAGCAGTTTAAGGTTTAAATAAATGAAAAAATTAAAATACAAACGATGTTTTATTTTATTAAAAAAAAATTTTTTACGGGTTGTCCGGGGAAAAATAAAATTTCACAGAAATGTCCGGGGTTTTTAAAATTTTTGTCCGGCATCGGCAATTTAGGTGATGGCAACCCTATTCCTAGCATATAAGTACTGTTTTTATTTCACATTTAGAATAGAATAGAAATTTATTTAGTGCCAGGAAAAAACATCGGAATTTAGTACACACGTCAAGTATCTATAAAACAAGAAAACGGTGTCATGGGACACCAGGTAGGAACGAAGTTCCTTCGGATAATATAGAAGGACCACAATTTGCGAAAACGAAACATGTGCGTGTCGAGGCGCACGACAGAAGTGATAACTCATACTAATTCAAGTTGAAATAATTAATATTGAAATGTTGGGCTAAGAGCTCTTACGAGATTGTAAATAAAAAAATGAAAAAAGCCGGGAGTCACCTCTGGGATTCGAACCCAGAAATACGGCACACCAGGGTTCAGTACTAAGACCACTCGGTCGTCAACGCAATATAAAATTTAGACGCAAGAGTGTTTATAACGAGACGATAACGTATCGCCACGCTATATAATTGAATATAAACCTACAATACGTAGTCATTATTTTATGGAACAAATTTGTAAAGCTTTATCTTTTCATTTTCATTATGCCATATCTGATTCCTGTCGTAATCTGTTCTTTTATGCATATAACTTATACACAATTATTTCGATGTTTCACATCTGACGTTTTCATGTTGCTTGTACATGAATTAATGAGTACATATAATGCATTGACGAATTGGCGATTGACGTGGCGGAATGGGATCAGAAACAGAAGGGACGAGAGAACGGAAAGAAAGAGGGAGAAAGAGAAAGGTATACAATATTCGCTTGTGTTAACTAAAAGCGTGACTTTCATCAGTCAGCGTGAAGCGCCAGTCTATTTCCGTCACACTTTTAGTCTCGCATATTTTTCAGTTTGGTCCCGCAGCGAAATCCCTATGTCCTCCAAGCCTGCCGTAAGGAACTTTCCAATAATTGTAAATATAAAAATATTAGCTAAAATATTCAGAACATGATGTCACTAATATATACATACATAAAACATTACTGTAATGTAATACATTACAACAATAGTCACATTATTTAACCCAAGCAGCATTTTTAGTCATTGGTACCACCCGGCGACTATTATGGGAAACTCTGAAGTTATAGTTACTTGCGACGGGAACGTGATTGCTACGGCCCTATCACGTTCCTATCACCAATTTGGGGAACAATTTGAAGGTGATAGCTACGTGAATAATACCACCCCCCAACTTATACCGCTACGTCGCACTCACGTTCCAACTACGTGGCGGGAACGTTGCGGCGTGGTCACCGTTACTTTATAATATTTGTCCCCGCCTACTTTACTTTGGCGTCTGCTTCGCCTTTTCTTTGTCTTGCCTATGTAGAAAGAGTTTAATAATGACATCATCCATCATTATTCAGCCTCCCCAACTGAATGGAAATAATATTTTATATAGATATTATTACTTGTATACACAAAACTTTGCTGATTCACGAGCTCCGAGAACAAAGAAATTCAAAACGATTTGAAAAATTCTGTGAAATGTGATATTGATAGATTCATAAAAACAATGCGCCCTCTCAAAATACATTTTTCGACGCTTTTTTTTTAGGAAGACAGTGATAAAAATGCATGAAATTAATAAAATATATTTTTATAACATTTTTACTAATTATATGAGTTCAGTTTCGCTTCAATTTATATTTTTTTCTTACTTTTTGACGATTCCATACTTGTACTACTATAAGGAAATTGGAATAAATATAATGGCGTCCTACATTTGGTCAGTAAATATGGCGCATTTTACAGAAATTACTTTAGAGTAATATTTACGTCACATTGTGCGTTTGAAGGATTTGTCACTTCACTGTAAGTAGCGGCCACTAGTCTTTTATCACTTTAAAGTCATTATCACCATTAAGTAGAATATTTGTCTACAAAACAACCACAAAGTTCCTGAAGCCACTATATAGTTACCCTTGGAACTTTAACCTATAATTAATAAATGCTTTATAGCGATTAGTGCGTGCTGAATGTTTTTCGAACTGTACATTTGCATGTGATAAATAAAAAGAAACAATGTAGGTGTTTAAAATTGTGGTCACACAAGAAGAGCCTCTCATATATTTCACGGTTGTTCCTCATAAGTGGGAGAAAAACAGAGTATTGTTTCATCCCCAACACTTGGAGTACAGCGAAAGGGAGATCCTAGAACTGATCCATAACTTTTCTTTTTTCTCACAGCTGACGTACTATTCGAACACCAAGAAGTCTCTATAGATTGACCGTTACTTTAAAGTTATTTTTTAAGTAAACTTTGTTGTAATTAAAAATTACTGTGAAGTTGTTTTCGAGAGTAGCGAAATATTTAATTTTACCTTAAATATTACTACATAGTTCCATAACTTTAACGGAAATTAAAAAGTAGTAAGGACGTCATAGTTACTTTTAACGCCACTATAAAGAAATAAAAACTTTGAAGTGGTATACGAGTAACAAGACTAAGTTACTGGGACTAGCGAATATAACTTTAAACTCTTTGCGACTTGAAAGTTATTTTACATAGTAACAGTCACGTTCCAGAAACTTGAAAAGCTACTTAGAAGTACTGCAACTTTTAAGTTCCTTATTATAGTGATAACTACGGAATTACTGAAAGTATATAAATAAAAGTAGGAAAACCTAGAAAGTTGGTTTTTTAGTGATAATTACGTAACAACGACCTATTCAAAGTTCCGAACTCAGCTTTCGCTACTTTATGCTGCTTGGGAATGACGTTACTGAATTTTGTCTCTCAAAAATAAATATTCAACAGTACCAACATACATGTATATACTTTGAAATGTTAATACCTGGTTGTCAGATAGTTAAATACAATCATATGCATAAACCGATATAGTTATACGAGTAGGGAATACCGATATCATTGAAAAAGGCAAACAAAACTCCAATAAAACATATTTTTGTTCGAACATTTGTTTTCTCATGGCATCAATGTTCACTACCTACATATTTATGAATATTTAAATTTGAAAAAAAACAGCATACTCATCAGGATTATAAAAGTAGATAAAGAACTATTATAATTCTCAATTTGTAACTTCGTATCTAAAACTTACCTTAGAAGTAACTAAACTATGCCAGTTTTTCATTTTTAATCTCAGAAGTATATTTTTACAAAGTATCCACTCTCCTTTTTTCTCCAAGAAATATATCAAATTCATAGCTAGAACCTCTACCACCATTTTGACATGCAAGTTCTTCAAGCAATTCTCATCAACATCTTCTACAAAAAAAATATGAATGTGAGAAATCGACTTATGTTATCAAAATATATATCATAGAACTGAAAATATAACGAAGTAGCATTGTTCAACTAATAAATTAAACTATTCTACGAGTCAGCGAATGAATTAAAGTTTAATCGTGAAGAATCTTCAATTTGAAAAAAATCATCATTTCATCAAACATATGGAAAATATTCAGTACAATATGTTACATGATTGTGAGTATGATTAAATTATCTATAACAGGGTGTCTACTCAAGTCAGGATCTAAAATTCCCTGAGAATTCCAGGATATTCCAGGTGATTTTATTTTTTTTCCAGGTGTATCGCGATACGATTTTCCTCTCGTCATAGGTCTCGTCCACTCTATATATCATAGGTTTGCGTCATGTGCAAATGCTATCAGACAATAAGGAGGAAGCGTGCAGAGTAATGGAAAATGCAGGACGCTGCGACTCTAGTTCTTTTATTTTCAGTGCCTTTTCTCTAGCTCCACTTGCGGACTGCTCTTCTGTCAGTTTTCTTCAACTGACCTCCAGGGCCTTCCTCAACGCGCTCAAGCATTTCTCGCACTGTGAAGGCATTCCGAGTTTACAGAAAATCTACGCTTTACTTTTGCATTTCCATGAGAGAGGCAGCATACCAATTTCACAATCATTAGGAAATTCTTATACTTTCCTTGGAGGATATCTCTCGAGAAGTGGTCAATACGTTTCTGAGATCGTGAATAAGATTTAAAAGCTTCAAGAACTGCTGACAGTGCAGCAAGCTCTCTGACTACCTTTGAAACTATATCTGCAATTGAACCGCTTACTGGTTTTTGTCTGTCAAACAAAAGAGCTTTTTTATCTAGTCGCTTATCAGCCAATTTCGGATCTGCCGCAATAATCCCAGGATCCAGACATGTAACAGCTTCCGTGAGTGGATAAGTCAAAGGGGAAGTTTTAGCAATTTTAAAACGTAATGCTTCATTTCAGACCGACAATTTTAGAGAAATTCCAGCACATCTGCAATTTAAACTGCAAAGTTTTTCAGCTGCTTTCCAATGTCGAATCCCAAATTGGCTTCTTTTGCTGTTAACAGATTCTTCTCGTTTTGGACATCATCATCTTCGAGCACGCGAATAGAATTGATGGCATCACTCGTCACGAACCTCTCCATGAGATTAGTCATATTAAACTTAGACTTATGTGCAGAAGTGGTACCAATGGCGTATCTGGCGTATGGAATTTTCTATGAAAAGGTTCCATTTCTGAGGCTAAAGACTTGAAGAAGTAGCTTTGGGCAGAGTAAAGGATCTGCTGTGAATCTTGCATTTACGTATATTCTTGTCCTTTTTCACACCTTCCACGAACTTTTTAATGTCGTCCTGAATGTCTGTAGGATTTTGTGCAACACCTGCATTTTCCAGTCATCTGAGGGTAACCAAGTTTCAATTAGTTGCAATAATACTATCTTTGAAAGCAACATGTACCGAATGAAGACCACAGCAACATATTTCAAGTAGTTCGCGTTCACTTAACTCTTTCTTAGTTTCCCTGAAAAATGCCCAATTAACATTGGATATTTGGAGAAGCTTGTTGGTTTCGAGACTAGAAATACCTTCTCAAAATGCAGCCAGTAGATCGGACGCTCTCGATCACCCAAGGAGACATGAAGTCAGAAATTGTTTCTGGTGCTATATTATAGCACGAGGAACATAATATTCTAACGACGCTCAATCGATCACATGTCAACAAAGTAGCTACTTCAAATACGTAAACAAACAAACAAGATTCTTAACCCTTGATAAATGTTGAAGATTAATCGTACGTACCTTCTCAAATATGGAATGCCTACTCGACTATAGATACGTTCTTATTAGAAAGGTTCACTATATGACATTGAGCAGAAGATGCGTAAACCGTGCAAGTGGTTTTGCCAGAAACAAGCACGTGTCTGTCCTGTTGTCTTGTCGTCGCGTGTCAAACACAGCGTGCAGCGATCCAACTCGCCCGCCTTCAGCCGAAAATCTAAAACGCACATGCGGCACAGACGCCATATGAGTAACTGCCGTTAGCGCGCTTATTTGAATACGCCATGTGTCAAAATTTGCCTGTGCAAAAGTATATCAGTATTTATTATGATTTCTCGAAATATACATGACGTTTCTTCTTTCTCTTGCAATTTGATACTGGTTTCACAATTGCAGGAAGCAAATTTAGAAAAAACTATAATACTTGAAAAAATTCCCTGAGTGAACCCAAAATTCCCTGAGAATTCCAGGATATTCCAGGAGAAAAAATATTCTCTGACATTTCCAGGTCTTCCATATTTTTCCAGGTTGTAGACACCCTGTATAATCAACTATCGATGGCATCAACTACGATATTGAAATCAAAATAAGATGCCTGCAAACTGTCTTTATTGCGAAGCTATTTTTTGTATCTGATTCCATGTTCATCTCTTTCTATTTATATTGTATATAAATGTATTATAAAATTATACAATAATAAATCAATATAATTTATTTAGTAATACATGGCAATTTCTTGGAATTTCGGAAATAATTTTGACAATAATTCTTCGAAGAATCTGAAGGGGTTTTGATTAATATTGATTAAAACCTCGTTATTTCATTAATTATTACGTAAAAATTTTAAAACTTACCTATAGCACTTAAAAGGGACATAAACTTATTGAATACATCAAACGTATTTGTAGAAGATTTGATTAATATCAAAGCATTCAAAATAAAATTTTCTATAGTGAAGGCATTTTGATAAGCCTTTAATATACTTAGAAATTTTGATCCATCCTCTTCTTCCAAAGCCTCCCGTAATTGTAACAGCTCGATTTTAGTTATTTCTGTAGCATTGACATGTGTATCAGGATAGAGATTATGTAGAGAAACATTACACTTGTAACGTAAATTGATGATAAGCTGTGAAGATGGATGGGCTACTGAATTTCCAGGTGTTACACATCTGCGGGCTAAGTTTACGGATTTATTCGTTCTATTTAAAACTCTATTTCTGTAGATACTTTTTCTGGAAGTTTTTGCTTCCAGCTGTGACTGTCCATTTTCCAGATGTCTCTGAAGATTAAGAAAATAAGGTAAAATTAGTAAAATTTCAAATTGATTTCGAATATTCAGTCATAGTCCACTCTGGAATATATTATTTTCAAATATACAGCTCAATGAATCACTCAGTAGTGTTAAAATATTAAATTACAACTTGAGCTTGGTGCTGATGAAATATCTTAGGATTCCATTGAGTAGATGAAATATTTCATAAATAAAATGGAAAACATATATCAAAATATTACGAAAAACACACACACAACTCCAATATTACTTTGTGCTTAACAAGTAATTTATTTAAACACTGAAAATTAACTTTATTTCACTACATACCAAGAATTAATAAAAATATCGCTTAATTGAACAAAAACACAGTGCAATAACCAACATCTATTGCATTATATCCAGGAATACCTAAAGACTTCAACAAGTATAAATTACTATTATAGATTCAATTCGTTTATTGAATATTTTCACAAGTTATTTCCAGGGAAAATATGTTGAATAATTTAAGTCTAACAGAAGTACAGCTTTTCTGGACGCAAGTTATTTGTGATCAAGTTAAAATTAGATTTTTTTGTTATTTGTAATTAAGAAATTTAGTCCAATTTGTTCAGTTTGTGTATGACAAATTATAAACAGGCTTTTAGAAACAAGAGTGTAGGAACGGTATTTTGAATTTAATGAATAGTCATTTCCACCTTTCAGTTGCAGGAGCTTCAGCTAACGTCTTCAGTGCCTTTATTACATAAGGTACACTCTATACCAGTGGTTCTTAGCCTTTTCATAATGAGGGACCATTTAACAAAATTTCTGTCTTGTCAGGGACCACCAACTGTTTGTAAGTAATATATCTAATAAATATGTCGATGAAAACAAAGTCAAATGTGGTATATCTTGAATCTTTGGGAAAGAAATTATGTTTTGAATACAAAAACCTTCAAGATTTATGCCTGCCTGAATATATATTTCAATTTGTTTGTCGTGTTGCATTTCGATCAATTTTTCTTCAATTTCATTAAGAACTCAAACACTCTGACAATGGAAGGATTCGAACCAGTTTCTGAATAATTTTTGGTTTCGCAGTTCGGAAAATAGCGACTGAATTAACTTTTCAAATTTGTTAAATGGAGTATCATGTTTGTTTTGTATTCCTTCTTTTCCCTTGGCATTGTGTTCCCCAATTATTTTATACAAATTATCGAACGCAGAAATATTGTCACTTCTGTTCTTGTTAATCCATAACTCGCTGTTTGCGATAAACGCATTGATTTCATATGCAAATATATTGTCAAACTTTAAATTTACCGACTCTTGGAGTTAAAGGTACAATTTATTTATTTAAACAAAAAATTAACTAATTAATACTGGTCATAAACTCATCACGCACGAGACTACCTAATGAGAAATAGAAATAAATTTATTCATGTTCACAACAAAGTTTTACAATACGTCAAAATAATTTACAAAATATAATATCACAGCTACTGCAAGTCACTGTATTTTCAGTTAAAGTATAAAATTTAAAACAAAAACATTTAAAATTATAAAATTTTAAATCATAGATGACAAGAGATTGACACAAAATCTGATAGGGAGATTTCTTCTTACAAGAACTCTCTCATATCATAGTATGGACTTTTGAAAAGAAAATTTTTGACTTTTAATTTAAACCTGGTTTCTGTTAATTCCAAGAGCTCCTTAGGGAGTTTATTAATAAATAAAACAGAGTAATAGTTTTCACTAAATTTGCAGGATTCTAGCCTCGGTGTGTCGACGACAAAGGTGTCTGTATTTCTAGTTTCATAATTATGAACGTCAGAGTGTCTTTTAAGATTGTCTTTGTTTTTAAAAGCGAAACATAAGCATTCGTAAATATATAAGTTCGTAAGGGTAAAGAGGCCGAGTGATACAAATTTTTGTCTAACATCGTCCCTGTAACGGGAACCAGTCATAAATCTTACTACGCGCCTTTGTAGAGCTAACAACCTCTGGGTGTGGCAGCTGTGACCCCAGCCCATGAGCCCGTATCTAAAGTGAGATAAAAAGAGTGTATGATAAGCCGAAAAAATAACCTCTTCCGGTACAAGGTCAACTAACTTTTTGATAAAATAGATGTACTTTGTGACTTTGGAAGCTATAGCATCAATGTGTGAATCCCATTTAAGAGTTGGATCCAGTGTGAAACCGAGAAATTTAACACTACTGGAAATAGGTATGCTTTCTTCTTTACGATGAGTAAATATAATGTTTTATTTCTATTTAGCTTCAGTTGGTTTGCAATAAACCATTCCTGTAGCTGCAAGTCATGGTTTCTTGCCAGGTCCAACAGCTCCTGAATGGCCTCTTTTATTCTAAAAAGGGTTGTATCATCTGCAAAAGACACGAGATCTGCACCAGGAACCGCACCGCCCAAATCATTTATAAATAATAAAAAGAGAGTGGGTCCCAGCACAGATCCCTGTGGCACCCCTGACGTCACATTTCTTAAGCCAGAGTTCTCTCCGTTTAAGAAGACATATTGTTGCCTGTCTTTTTAAATATGTTTCAATTAAATGTAACTTTTAAGGTTAAAGTTATAGTGCTTTAATTTACTTAGTAGAATATCAAAAGGCACGCAATCGAATGCCTTTTGAAGGTCATAAAATGTAACACCAACTAGATCACCGTTTTCTAGACCTTCGGTTATTAAGCGCAATAGGTGACTTAATGCCATAGAAGTTGATTTTTTTGGCCTAAAGCCGTATTGGTGAGAGAAGAGAAATTTTCAAAATGAGACACAATTTGATTTTTTAAAACTTTCTCAAAAATTTTCGACAGGACCGGAAGAAGTGATATCGGCCGAAAATTGTTGGGGTCGTCAAGCGATCCTTTTTTGTGAAGAGGTATGATTTTGGCTATTTTTAGGATGTCTGGAAAAATGCTTTCAGTGATACATTTATTAATGAGTTTTGTCAATGGTATATATATTTGATTTGTTACTAATGAAAAAAAAAGAACCACCAACTTGCGGAAACTGCTGCAAGAAATCAACTACTCAACAGGAAACTCTGAAAATTGACGATAACATGGCAGACATATTGAATAGAAATTATGAAAATACGTTAATACTCGAATTTTTGAAAAATATACAAATGTACTTGAAAGTGTAAGATACCTATAGTCCGATAATGACTCCACGCGATCGAAGCAGTAGACCAAATAAACAAATTCATAAATAAATAAATACTGAAAGCTTATTTGATATTCGGCCTAACAGAACTGTTTCAGCAATTTTTTGTTTTCCTTTAAGTTACAAATATTTTCACTTCTTCCCTTCTTTCATGCAACCTTGAAAGAATATTTCCTTGGGAAAGCCAATGCACCTCTGTGTGGAAAAGAAGACTTTAGTGTTCAAAATTCATATCAGAGTATAATTGTTTGAAAAGACGAGTATTCAGTGCGCTGCTTCTGATGAAGTTAACAACTTTTATAACTATTTTCAACGCAATATCTAAGCATTCTGGGAGGGTTTTTTGGCAGCCAATGCTTGGCGACGACTAACGCAATATGTTGATCTTGCAGATGGATTTTTCGTTATATCAATGCAGCAAAACCAGAGCTGGAATCAAGCATTTGCCACTGAAGACGATATTCCTCAAAATATAGACTTATTTCATCAACACCTTGCCTCGTTTCCAGTCATTTGGAAAACAGTTACTTTTCTTTTAATGCTTTATTGTCATGCAGAAATCGAGCAAATACAAGTAATTGACAGCATTGTCAAACGTCGTCAGATTCATCACATTGCATTGCATAGAGTGAAAGGGGCTGAAATGACCGAACGCGACTTATTCAATTATATGACTTATTCAATTTTTTTAGGATGTCTTCGCGGACCACCTCGAGTGCTCCCAGGGACCACCAATGGTCCGCGAACCAATGCTCTATACTCTATCTATATCCAGATATGTACCTCACACAAGAATTTCCTTACAGATAAATTTTTTCACACACACACGTTATGTATATATATATATATATATATATATATATATATATATATATATATATATATATATATATATATATATATATATATATATATCAGGGGCGGCTAGTCAAAGGAGGCTAAGCCTCCTCAATAATATTCCGTGTATCACTAATATATTATATTGAATAGTCAGCATTCAGCATATTCATATTAATCAAAATCATGTTATTTTATGCACCTACCTTCCTTTCAAACTACATTATATAATATAATTTATTAATTAAGATAGAAGGTATTTACATTTCCTGCATTTCATTCATTTCAAGATTTGTGGCAACGCTGCGGAGGCTTAGAAAGGTATATTCTCAACGTTCTTTATGCCTGCCACAGAAAAGCAAACAACGGTGCAAATACTCCGAATGAATACTTCATTGCAATAGAAAAGGAAAACACATGTAAATGGCAACACGGATAGGAACCCAGTTTCATACAATGTCGACCAATCACAACTATAGAATTTCGCGTGACATCGTTGGAAAGCATTAATTGAATCGTAGTGTGATCGTAGTTACTAATGGCAGCGTGTTTACTTATATATTTCGCGTATTGTTTTAAAATGAGTTTGGTTACTGAAGTTAATTTAAAAAATTTCAATGGTGAGTTCGTGGAATCTTTGTTATCCCATAACTTTAGTGCACTAAGTTATGAGGATAAAGTTTTGATAAAAGCATTGCAACCGTCCCCTGAATTAAACAATTTGGTGCAGCGTAACAGACAACAAAACCGCGGTTTTAATACAAGGAATTATGAGAGACATCCTTGCCTAACCGGATCACAGGTAAAAAATAAGTTATTTTGTTGGCAGTGTTTACTTTTTACTAGTGAAAATGTCTCTGTTTGGGGCCGCTTAGGATTTGAGGATTTAATTCTATACCTAGTTGAAAGTGAGGAATTTTTCACCGATAAAGTAACTTTAAATACAGCACGCGGATTAATATCTTACTTACAAGATAAGGAATTTATATATTTTTTAAACATCTTTAAATTAATTTTTGAACAAACAGAAATAGTTTTTCAAATCTTACAGCACAAGTTTTCAGATGTAATTTACTCACGAAATCGGCTCAAGTTTTTTTTGGAAAAAATTTCAGAATTTCGTGCAGAAGTTTATTTTAAAAAACCCTTTTCTGTATTTCAAACTACTGATGATACGACTCAATTTAGCCCAAAACGAAAGAAATTCAGTTACGCAGATATGGAGCTTCACTATAAGCAAATATTTTATGAAATTTCGGATACGATTAGGGGTCAAATAGAAATAAGGTTCTCTGATTTGAAAGAACTGCTTTTCTTCGACTTACTCAATAAAAATTTGTTAATCGGATTTTCGGTTAATTTTCCAGATAACCTTTTGGAAAATTTATGTCAAAAATAACTTTTTTGATAAGGTGGCCATAAAAAGTGAACTGTGTGTTGTTTATAATGACAATGAAATTTTGGGGCAAAATGAAAATCATGTGAGGACTATTAAATACATTTTTGATAATGATTTGAATCAAGATTTACCCCAAGTTTATAAACTCTTATGTCTAATTGTTTCTATCCCGGTGACATCGGCTTCCGTAGAGCGCTCGTTTTCCACTCTTAAGAGAATTAAAACTTATTTACGAAATTCAATGAGCCAGGATCGTTTGAAAAATATTAGTTTGTTGTCTATTGAAAAGGAATTGGTAAAACTTTTGGCGAAAGACAAAAAATTTTATGAGGATATTATAGATCATTTTGCTAACGTTAAAGATCGCAGAATCCCGCTTATCTTCAAAAATATATAATAACTTTTTATTTGCTCTCACCAGCTGTTAACAAATTCATTAAGTAGGTAGGTAGGTACCCATTTTGTGAAAGAAAAAAAAATTTGATGAATAGATGAATTGATTAATTGGCTGAGAAGAGTTTTTGTGAATATTGTAAATAGGAGTTGTAGGTCTCAAGGTAGACATTCGAAAGTGACCTCAACCAAAACCTCAAACCAAAACCTCACGAGCCGCCACTGATATATATATATATATATATATATATATATATATATATATATATATATATATATATATATAATTTGATTAATCAAATAATTAATTAATTCACTAAAAATAACAATTACAGCCCACTTACATGCATGATCTAAATGAATATATTTGAAATGGGGCAGTGTTTTATTAATATCTTAAAGCCTTTTTATTAATACCGCTGTAGTAATACTTACAATATTACTCAAATTAGATTGCTGCCTTCTCTTTTTCATCATATTATAGCAAGGAACTTTGAACAGTTCCTGATCTATGTTTCTAGTCTGATTACTGCAATCATTCTGTTCACTGTTGAATATCCTGAATTGCCTTTGTTCTGTATTATTCATGTTCCTAAAATTATCATCATGTATTTGAGGTCTGGATTCATTCGAGATGAATGTCTTATTATTTAGTATAGAATCATGTGCAAGGCTAATTTCATTCCTCTTCACAGGTCTGTTAAATAGAGGTCTGCTAACTTGACTATTTTCTGGATAATTATAATCTATATCTCCATTTTGATCATCGTTATACATTCCATTTGGATTATTTTTCATCCTCAAGAGTGACTTATTAAATTCACTTATCCCTTCAAAGGAAGAACTTGAAGATGCAGAATCGAATGGTTCATTCTGGACGCGTTTGAAAGCATCTATACTCCTTTCAATACGACCTCTTTTACAATCATCAGATTCGAAACTAGCTGACGGTTTTTTGGAATTCTGATCTAGCAGAAAATTATTTTGACTAGAGTCATTAACTTCGTAGTTAAACAAATGGGATCCACGTTTCCTAGAAGTCTGTACAGCCATTCGAATAGGTATCCATAAAGAGTCAGGTATTTTATCAAAATCGACTAGATTTTTTTCAAAAATTTCATTGTAAATTTTTTTACAGAGATCTATATCAGGCGGATACATAGTCAAAGAAGCATTCAAGAAATTTATCACCACTTCATGATCAAGTTTTTGTTTACGGCAACATATTACCTTTTGCACTAGAGACCAGTGATTTTCTAAGTGTGGCTCTTTGGAAATTATGAATAATAGAATATCACAAATGGAAATTTGTGAAGTTCCATGTCGTAAAATGATATATTCTACAGCTTCCTTGAAAGAGAGACCAGTTGATTGCAGTGCGCATACTATTTTTGAGATATACGACGTTTTATCGATGAATGTGCCTTTGAATACTACGAACACGTCGTGTATCAAATCGACTAAAAACACTCTTCCATTTTCCGATGAACCTTGGAAACAGTCTATAAAAATATCGAATAAAAGTCTAAACCAAAAAACTTTTTTTTTCGAAAGTTCATAAAGCTCCATCAGTTTTGTCGTTGAAAGTTGCTTCACTCGTTTTCCATCAATAAAGTGTGCTTTCTCACACCTGAAACAAAAAGTAATGTATTACGCTAATGAAAATCTTCAAATAGAGAACATAAGAGCATTAAAAAAATCTAATATATATATATATATATATATATATATATATATATATATATATATATATATATATATAAATATATATAAAAATATAGATATAAAAATAAATATATATATATATATAAGTAAGAATTATTCGTGTTAAACGGAAAACACGCCCGTGGTTATAAAATTAAGTGAACTAGGACATTTATTTGAAAATAATCAAACAAACCTCCTAGCGGAGCTGGTTATAAGAGTTCACAAAGCATCGAAATATCAACATCTACCCCAGACGGTAATTGTTCGAAATGTTAATTTGTTTATCACAATCGATGGAAATTGATAGACAGACTGTTTCGCCCTTATCGGGGCTCATCAGTATCATCCATCCACCATGAGTGATAACCAAACCAACATTTCAAACGGTCATACATATTTCTTCTAGTAACTCCATGACATATAAATATGACACAGCGCCACCAGTCGGAAACAATTGAACCACATCTTTCAGAACAGAACAGTCTGTCTATCAATTTCCATCGATTGTGATAAACAAATTAACATTTCGAACAATTACCGTCTGGGGTAGATGTTGAGATTTCGATGCTTCGTGAACTCTTATAACCAGCTCCGCAAGGAGGTTTGTTTGATTAGTTTCAAATAAATGTCCTAGTTCACTTAATTTTATAACCACGGGCGTGTTTTCCGTTTAACACGAATAATTCTTACTTATATTCATTTGCCATTGCGATAAAATTCGGGGCGATTGCTGCCTGCGGTGTGTAATGTTGAATCACATCGAATTGATGTGTCAGCTTTACTCTTGCTTAGCGAATATGGTAGCCACCTTCGTGTGTTCCGGACGTACTAGTTCTCGTTGCCGAAATGTTTTCTTCTGTTCTGAAAGATGTGGTTCAATTGTTTCCGACTGGTGGCGCTGTGTCATATTTATATGTCATGGAGTTACTAGAAGAAATATGTATGACCGTTTGAAATGTTGGTTTGGTTATCACTCTTGGTGGATGGATGATACTGATGAGCCCCGATAAGGGCGAAACAGTCTGTCTATCAATTTCCATCGATTGTGATAAACAAATTAACATTTCGAACAATTACCGTCTGGGGTAGATGTTGATATTTCGATGCTTCGTGAACTCTTATAACCAGCTCCGCTAGGAGGTTTGTTTGATTAGTTTCAAATAAATGTCCTAGTTCACTTAATTTTATATATATATATATATATATATATATATATATATATATATATATATATATATATAGAAGAAAAGAATACAATAGAGATAGAATAGTACTTGAAAAAGAGAAGTTGGAGGAGAATGAACAAAAACTTATCTTAATGAAGGAATGAAATGAACTTCTGAGAGAAAGAAATGATCTTTTAAAAAAATAAAACCAGTTCTACTTGTTCTAAAGACTTTATGCAACGTTTTATTAAGCAAATCTCAGATTTTTTTTCTTACATTCATGTTTTAATTTTTTTTTTACTTCAATTTTAGGATTTTTTTTTAGTGGAATTAATATTTTAGTGCAACGTAAAAAGTAAATGTAGTACCTACAATAAAATGTAAGTTTGTTTTTTATGAAATATATGCCATTTTTTAGTTTTACCGAACAAGAATACATAACATAAACATGCAGAGAGTATAATGCGAGTTTTTATGTGACAATAGGTTAGATGAATAAAAATAAGCAAAAGGTCTTAAAGAAATTGTCACCATCTGAAAAATAATAGCTCTACACATGCGCCAGATGAACGGTCAGAAGATAATCCGCAAACCGTTCTGATAGATTTCAAACAGTTTGCAACCTTGGATGGAACGCAAAACTGACCGTTTCCTAATCGTTTGTGATTCTGGTTGGAATGCATTTAAGTTACTGCGCAGAATCCTGACTGTAAGAAACTGTTTCTGATGCCGGTTGGAACGAACCTATATATATATATATATATATATATATATATATATATATATATATATATATATATATATATATATATATATATATATATATATATATATATATATTAATCTCTGTGAACTATTTCTAATCTCTTGATAATTATTAGCAATAACAGGCTTGTTGAATCTCAAAAAACTCGATTTTATTAAAAAGTTGACGTTTCGTGGCGAAACTTCGCTCTCGCACCTACGGTAGACCTTCATGTGTCTGACAAGGTGTAAGAACAATCGAAACTGTCTGACCACTGGGAAAACATCTTTTGGTAGTTCCTTAAGTAACATTCAGAAAACTCAGCCTTTATAATATAACGTAAGTTTAATTACAATTCAATGTAATTTAAGGGTGTCTTGACAGGGGGTTGCAACCATACCAAGTGTCTGACAATGGACGACGTGACTTCTGATATTAGTCCAAATGAAATATATAAAAACTGAGCTTTATACTTTAACGAAACTAAGGTGCAATTTTTTACAACTTTGCTACCTGTTACCATCCAAAGCAACCGTTATCCGAACTTCATAGTCGGGAATTGTTTTAACCTATATTAGGCAAATACTCAGAGAAAGTTTCAGGTTTTATAAAATAACGAAGGTTTGATCGTCGCTGGCTCTTACTCTATAAGTACCCGAGTATTAAGAAATGACTTGTATTAAAATATATGAAATTTTTCTTACAGATTACATTATGTCAGATTCGGAACCCTACTTTACGCCGCCCGACGTTCTTGATATTGACGTCAGAGTACAAAAAAGTGTACTCTTTTGTATGCTCACGGCCGGACAAAAAAGTAAAAAGGACGCCTGTGATATCGAACTTCAACATTGAAAACTGAGGTTGAAAAAGTCGTCATTTTTTGACGTTTGCGGTAAAACGATTTTTTACAGTATGGAATTTAAATTTTCGGAAAGTTCATATAAAGTATGATTCAGGAAAATTTATCCCATACTTATGGCGAAGTCCAAAAGTGGTGTCATAATGTAAGAAATTTTTCAAATGTTGCATGAAATTTTACAATTATTTAATTACATCGTACGTATATCACTCACTCTACAGGTATGGCATTATAACAATTATGTTTCTAATCATAAAAACAACAACTAGACCAAATTTTAAGGTGAAAGAAATAGTTTTTCGAATTTTAAAAAATTACATGTTTGAGGGGGTACGGCGGGTATTTTGGACCGTCGGAAGGGCATGGCGTGGTGATTTGCATACAAGATTTTAAAAAAACAATTGCTTAACACAAAATCAGCCCGTAAGAAATAAATTTGAAAAAAAATTAAAAAAAAAAACATTTTCAAAAAAATATGGCGGGCCTAAACACCCACCGGAGAAGTATGGCATATAGCGAGCGTCGTATTTTTTTTGTTAATATACCGATAAATTGAATAAATTTTGTGAAAGAAATTGTTTGATCTCCGGATTTTCGAGCAATTTCAATTAATTATTCTGCAATTGCGACCCGCGCACCACCGGTAAGAACGTCATTTTCCTTCAATTTATTACGTATATGAACGCCCCTAAAAGCGCCATACTGCAAGAAATGACTTCACAAATCCTTCCAGTATCTCTCGGTCTACATTGACAAGTAGATATACACACACCGGCAAATTTAAAGGAACGGAGATATACTTTCGTAAATGAAAGGTATTTTTGCTTTATTCGGTTTTTGTGCTGCCTAGGTCTAGAAGTCATGACTTTTTTTACACAATTGTCATTCATTAAGCACATTTTCCTCAAGTTAGTCAACGTCAAAGCCAAATCAAAGCGGAAATAACTGTCAATTGATACATTACATTTGAAACGCGTATTTTCTCCAAGTAGAATTTCCTAGTTTTTTCGGAAGTAATCGTTTGAGTTTAGTTGGTTTTTGTTTACTATCATCACTTTGATTGTGAAACTGTAAATAATGAGTGATTTAGCACCCACTGAAATCACTAGGGCAGTAGCAATGCTCGAAAATGGTCGATTTTACAATGATGTTGCCAACATGTTTGGGAAATCAAAATCGACGATCCATCGTAGTGTTATGCGATGGATGCAAACTGGAGAGTATGTGAGGAGACGATGTTAAAGCAGAAAACGCTCAACCACGGCCATAGATGACCGATTTATCACATTGCAAACACTCCGCAATAGGCGTCCAACCACAGTTCAAACAAGAAACGAATTGGAGGAAGTTCGTGGAACCTCCATAAGTGAGCGTACAGTGAGGAGAAGACTCAAAGAAGTTGGTTTAAAGGCGTATAGGTCAAAAAAAGCACCACAACTCCAGAGACGTCATCGAGTAGCGCGACTAGCTTTTGCTCGAGAACACCAAAAATAGAACGATCAAAGGGGTAATGTTTTGTTCACGGATGAGAAGCTTTTTATGTGTAAATTCAATACATGGGAGGCAAAGAGTGTATTGTCGTCCAGGAGAACAAAATGAACAATTTAATTTTACTCCTATGTATCTTTCGGTGGAGCCTCTATTATGGTGTGGGGTCGCATGTGTTCAGGGGCACGCACAGAGTTGGCGGTTATTGATGGCGGTGCTTTAACGGCAGATAGGTACATGAGGGATATTCTGCAAGATCATGTTATACCTTTTGCCTATTTATCGGGGCAGATTTTCTCTCGATGCAAGATAATGCTCGCCCACACATAGCTCTTTGAGTAACTTAATATTTAAATCAGGTTCAAATACCGACAATTAATTATCCTGCATGTTCTCCAGACATGAATCCAATTGAACATGTCTGGGATTTGCTAGGCAGAAGACTTAGGTCAAGAATTCCTGCTGTTCGAAACTTGGAAGAAGCAAGAACTGCTTTGATGGAAATATGGGAGAATTTGCCTCAAGAAATTATCGACAACGTCATCAGAAGTATGTTAACACGAATGGTTGCAGTTATAAGGGCTCGTGGAGGACACACGCGTTATTGAAAAAAATGTTCCTTGTGATTTTGCGTTACCATTAAATGTTTAAGACGACAACAAGTATAAAACTGAGTTTTTAATTTTTAGTCTTAAGTTTTTAGACAGGTTCCAAAAGCGGATAAAGTTTTGCAAAACAAATTGAAATCAACTAAACCATCCGTTGAATATCCCCGTTGAATGATTCTTTTCAAATGCGCCGCAAAAAAAAATTATGAGGAAAAATAATACAATTCATCTCCGTTCCTTTAAATTTGCCGGTGTGTTTATATGGTTATCTGAGAAACAAATAGCAGCATATCTTTCGTGTTAAAAATTGGTGCGAAACGCAAATTTCAAATAGAGAACGAGCTTGTTACGAAAATGTGTACAGGGGCAGAAACATTGTTCTGTATATTATTGAATTCAAGGAAATGGAACAAGAATAATTTTTCCAATTTACAATAAGCCCTTAGAAGTGTACCAAATTAATGCTACTTACCTTGGATTATCACAGTTCGAGTTGAAATGAGATTCACATAAAGATTCCAACATCTGTTCAACATCAGTTTCACTGGTAATGGTCAACCAACGGTTAACAAATTCTTCTCTGTTATTTTCTTGCATATCCATATAACTTCTACAATCTTCGCTAATATTGGAGCTTCCATCCAAAATTGTGGAACTAAATAAACATCTTTCCAATAAGTAAAAAAAACTATATATCTATATAAAATTTCTTAACAGAGATTGAATTCTAGCACATCACTTGGTGAAACATCATAAAGAATAAAGTATAAACTTTAAAATAAAAACACTTGGCTTATGTTTCACAATATAAAAAATATTTAGATACTGTATTCAGCAGTAGCGAAAAGTCGACATGTTTCGAGTTATGAACTCATTATCAAGACTGACTACAGGAGAGTATTGCATCGTAATTTATAAAACAGACAAAAGCAGAGGTGATACCTGAAAATCAATTTGTTCGTTTACAAGTGGTAATTGATTATTATGGGCGGAACTTATTTCGAGAATTTTGAGAAGGTCAAAGCGTTTATCCTTGTTACCTGAATGTAACAATTTGGTTTTGTTGAAATCCAGGAAGTGATTGAATTTTATACAATGTTCAGAGAAGCCAGTGGTATTTTTGTTTTGTAAAATTGACTTTTTATGTTCTTCAACACGAATATTTATATTCCTTCCTGTCTGTCCAATATAGAAAGCAGGACATTCGTCGCAAAATATTTTGTAAATACTACTGTTTTCTCCGATGTTAGATTTTTCTTTATTATTGACCAAGAACAATTTGTACAAATAAAAGAAACTTGAGGTCATTCTTGGTCAACAATAAAGAAAAATCTAACATCGGAGAAAACAGTGGTATTTACAAAATATTTTGCGACGAATGTCCTGCTTTCTATATTGGACAGACAGGAAGGAATATAAACATTCGTGTTGAAGAACATAAAAAGTCAATTTTACAAAACAAAAATACCACTGGCTTCTCTGAACATTGTATAAAATTCAATCACTTCCTGGATTTCAACAAAACCAAATTGTTACATTCAGGTAACAAGGGTAAACGCCTAAAATAAATTCCGCCCATAATAGTGAATTAACCCTTGTAAACGAACAAATTGATTTTCAGGTATCACCTTTGCTTTTGTCTGTTTTATAAATTACGATGCAATACTCTCCTGTAGTCAGTCTTGATAATGAGTTCATAACTCGAAACATGTCGACTTTTCGCTACTGCTGAATACAGTATCTAATTATTCTTTATATTGTGAAACATAAGCCAAGTGTTTTTATTTTAAAGTTTATACTTTATTCTAAAATTTCTTGTTAGAAGATACAATGCACTCCACTCACATGAGTCAACTTAAGTCTCTCAAAATACTAAATACTTATATAACATATACTTTGAGGGATGATTAAATGGTATACCGGTTTGAAAGCAAAGTTTCGACCCTAATCATTCGTGAATTGTATGAAAGAACATACTTTGCAGTTTTCCAATAAAAAAATGGATTACATAAAAAAATAGTAAATTGCAATAATATTAATTGCATTTAAGAAACTATTAATACTTTCCTGTCAAATTTCTGATTAATTAATACTAATAAAAAAATTGGAAATTATTGTGATAGTGTACCTGAAAGAAGTTAAGAGAGTTGAAAGTTGTAAATATCTGGGTCTAATAGTACACTATAGGTTGAGTTGGAATTTGCATGTTAACTATATATTAAACAAAACAAAATATTTGGTTTTTATATTTTTTAAGTTATCAAAAATAATGCAACATAAGACGTTAATGATAGTCTATTACGCTTTATTTAATAGTGTGCTCAACTATGGTATAATAGCTTGGGGTGGAGCTTATTCCACGCAAATCTCTTTGCTGCAAAGAAGGCAGAATAGAATTTTAAAAATAATCAACAAAAAAAACTTCATATATGAAAATCAACCTCGCACAATAGAACAACAATTTTCACTTGAATCTCTACTATATCATTATGTAACTTTATCAGAATTATGTTCAAAATCAACAAGTGCAACTAGAAATAAATCTATACAATTGCCAAAAAGAACATTAAAAATAAGTAAAAAAAGATCTTATATCGAAGCTATCCTAGTCTTTAATGCATTACCTAATGAACTAAAAAATATTGAAAATAAAATTAAAAGAAAAAAGCAGCTAAAAGAATATATATGGCGTAATAATATTTAATTGTGCACCAGGTGACGACTGTGATACAAACTAAAGAAGATTTTTAGAAAATATTTAAAGCCTAGTTTTTTAAGTTACTTAGAGTTAATTATATTAGTTTTTAGTTTAGTTTTACTAGTGAGCGGCCCGATTCGAGAAAATATAAATCACCGAACCCCGATGGGTGTCACGCCACTGTCCGCCGCATAGCTGTCACATACCTAGCCGTCGTAGGGAGTCAGCTGATTCCGTACGCGGGAACTCGTTACTACGACGCGATTGGGCCTCGCGCGCCCGGTAACTTTCGAAACGAATGAAAGCCCTCCAATTACTCGTTCGAAAGCCTGTCACGTGAATTCGAGACCATGTGAAGCGAAAATAATTCTTAAGCGTCCGGAATGCAGCCGTTTTCGCGAATTTCGGAGAAACGTCAAACTTTAAACGTTCGATATCGAAGATCGGCGTCTCGGATCGAGGCGAGACGTAGCCTGAGCACTACGGAAAGGACGCGGGCGATCGACGAGGCCCTTCGGGCCCCGCTATTCGGGGCCGATCTCCTTATCTCGGCTTCATAAGTTTGCCGAAATGCGGCCTTCGGCCGCCTGCATTTTGGGAAGTCGAATTTGGCGAAGCAATTATTTATTTAGTATTATATATTACCGGCCTCACGCACAGGTAACTTTGATTACCCCTGTGAGGATATACTATTTATATTAGTCTTTAAGCTATGTATTTTGTATATTTTTTTTTATAAAAAACTGGTAATAAATACAATACAATACAGCCTCATGACAAGGTATGCTAAATTGTCAAGAATTTTTCCCAGTGTCAATTATCAAAAATTTAATAGTTATTAACAACAACAAGGCCGATATGTAGCAAATAACGGATGAGGTTGGATATTGTAATCCGAGGCGCAGCCGAGGATTATAACTAACCGAATCCGTTATTTGCGTATCGGCCCTTTGTCGTTAAAAATTTTTCGTAATCCCGTTGAAAGATTATATTTTGATTCCGAAGAAAGAAAAAACCCCGTACCTCGCAATTCTAAAGAAAACATGGAACAGTTTGACAGTTTTACGTCAGTTTTTTGTGTTCTCAAGTTCGCTTTAACGACGACCATGGATGAAATTGAGAAACAAAATCAAATTCCTTTAGAAATTTTGGGAGAATCATGTGCAGTGCAGCGAGTGTTGATTAACTGCCGAAAATAACTCAAGAGCGATATCAAAGAGAATATGAAAATTTTGAAATGTGGCGTAAAAGCAAGAATGTAAAGGTGGTTAATGAAGATGTATTATTAGCCTATGCGGAATGAAAATCAGAGGTTTATTCTCCCAACTCGCTGTGGACCAAGATTTCAATGTTGTTATTGTAAGCAGAATGATGTTTTGAAATAAATATTTGAACAAGTGATTTCTTAACGGCCGCCGGCCGTTAAGAAATTATAACGGCCGGCGGCCGTTAACACTGACTTTTCAATTGTCATCTGAATACTGTTATAGTTATTAACGTAACAAGACCGATATGTAGCAAATAACGGATGAGGTTGGATATTGTAATCCGAGGCGCAGCCGAGGATTATAACTAACCGAATCCGTTATTTGCGTATCGGCCGTGTGTCGTTAAAGACTTTTCGAAATCCCGTTGGAAGATTACATTTTGATTCCGAAGAAAAAACAAACCCCATACCTCGTAATTCTGAAAAAAAATCCCAACGTCGTGCACTCTGTTGTCATGGAACTGTTTGGCAATTTTATAAACAACGTCAGTTTTTTGTGTTCGCAAGTTCGCTGTAACGACGACTATGGATGAAATTGAGGAACAAAATGAAATTCCTTTTGAAATATTGGAAGAATCATGTGTTGATTTACTGCCGGCAATAACTCAACAGCGGTATAAAAAAGAATATGAAAATTTTGAAAATTGGCGTAATAGCAAGAATGTAAAGGTGGTTAATGAGGATGTTTTATTAGCCTATGCGAAAGGAAAATCGAAGGTTTATTCTCCCAGCTCGCTGTGGACGAAGATTTCAATGTTGAATCTTGCTTTGAGAGTTTATGACAACATATTGACATTTCAAGGTTAGTTATTTTAAATCTTGCACCATATTAGAGTATTACCAACAGAAATGTATTTTCAGATTTGGAAAATTATTTTTATTCTTGAGACGAAAGTCTGATGGATACAACCCAAAGAAATCAAAAATTTTGTCTGAAGAAGTAATTAAGTTTTTGTTGGAGGCAAATGATTGCTTGTAAAGGTTGTATTAATGTGTGGAATTTTTGGTGCCTGTAGACGTGAAGAACTTGTGAAGCTGAGTGTGGATGATTTTGAAAGCACCAGTACCAAAGTTTTGGTTACATTGAGGATGACTAAAAACAAAAAGAATAGGGTATTTGTCATTCCCAAGTTCAAAAACTGTTGCTATAGATGGTAAATCTCTAATCAATAAGATAGACATTTCAAATAATAGCAATTGTCAAATTACTGTTCAAATAAATAAATAGTTAGTTTTATTATAATTGTTATTGTAACCAGAATGATGTTTTGAAATAAATATTTGAACACGTGATTTCTTAACGGCCGCCGGCCGTTATAAAATTATAACGGCCGGCGGCCGTTAACACTGACTTTTCAATTGTCATCTGAATACCGTTAAATCAAAATAACAGTATGGGATTACGAAAAACAACGTATCCTCATGACAAGGTATGCTAAATTGTCAAGAATTTTTCCCAGTGTCAATTATCAAAAATTTAAAAATTATTTTGAGAATTGTAGAATGGTTGATTTCAAACTTACGGTCCTAAAATGGATAATGCGTCGTCTTCATAAGATGTAGTTGGTACATGATGATCAACATCTTTTCTGTTGGGTCTGGCGGGAGGTATTTTCAGAGGATGTCTGAAAATATCCTCCTGAGATGAGGAACTAGCTATGTTAGCATATTTAGTCTGTTTTGGTGAATAGTTTTGACCATAAATATCATAAATTTTCTTATGTTGTCTGTCAGTTTTCTCGTCAAATTGAGGAACATTCAATAGGTTCGCTGATGTTGCTGAAGCTGTTTCAGAGCTCCGTTTCAACTCAGATGGGTTTTTTATCAAGTTTTCGATATGACATGAAGTTTCAGAGGAACGATTGTTGAAATCGACACTAGTTCTACCAGAAGGCACATCAAGTGGAAAATTGTATTCTAGCGATTCATTGATTTTCGATTCCTCTTCCGTAACATTCCTGTGAATGAATTCGAGAATTTAAAGTAATATTTCAAGAATATTTGTGGACATTATTATTCTAGACTTGACAACAAATCTATGATGTATGTATAGTGAAATTTTGACCATGCATGTTGTAAAATTAAATCAATTAATAACTGAGATTGAATTCTCGCACATCAGTTGGTGAAACATCATAAAGAATAAAGTATAAACTTTAAAATAAAAACACTTGGCTTATGTTTCACAATATAAAAAATATTTAGATACTGTATTTAGCAGTAATAAAAAGTCGACATGTTTCGAGTTATGAACTCATTATCAAGACTGACTACAGGAGAGTATTGCATCGTAATTTATAAAACAGACAAAAGCAAAGGTGATACCTGAAAATCAATTTGTTCGTTTACAAGGGGTAATTGACTATTATAGGCGGAACTTATTTCGAGAATTTCAAGAAGGTCAAGGCGTTTACCCTTGTTACCTGAATGTAACATTTTGGTTTTGTTGAAATCCAGGAAGTGATTGAATTTTATACAATGCTCAAAGAAGCCAGTGGTATTTTTGTTTTGTAAAATTGACTTTTTATGTTCTTCAACGCGAATATTTATATTCCTCCCTGTCTCTCCAATATAGAAAGCAGGACATTTGTCGCAAAATATTTTGTAAATACCACTGTTTTCTCCGATGTTAGATTTTTCTTTATTATTGACCAAGAATGACTTCAAGTTTCTTCTATTTGTACAAATTGTTTTAACGTTATTTTTCGATAGTCTGTTACAAATTTTGCTACTCAAATTAGGCACATAATTTATTGGGAAGTATTTTTGTTCTTCATTAATAGTTTGCGTGGGGTATATTGAATGCAACAGATACTTTATTCGTTTTTTCCCAATGAGCTTGTCGATAAGACTTTCATTGTAACCATTATTAGTGGCTAATAATTTAATTGTATTAACTTCAGTTTGAAAATTAGTTTCCGATAATGGAATAGTGAACAACCTATGTATGAACGATTCCATTATCGGAAACAAATTTTCAAACTGAAGTTAATACAATTAAATTATTAGCCATCAATAACGGTTACAATGAAAGTCTTATCGACAAGCTCATTGGGAAAAAACGAATAAAGTATCTGTTGCATTCAATATACCCCACGCAAACTATTAATGAAGAACAAAAATACTTCCCAATAAATTATGTCTCTGATCATACAGGACAAAAGATAACATTTAAATTGTCTTCAACACCTAAAAATGTTTCTACATATCGTAGAATATATAGTGAGGAGGCAAAAATTGCATTTAAGAATGAGATGAGAGAGCAAGACTGGGAGTCAATTTTTTCCCAACAAAATAATAATGTGAATGCACAATGGGAATGTTTCATGATTATTTTCAATCTGATTTTTGAAAAGTATTTCCCTTTAAAATTGATGCATGTCAACTACAGAAATATAAATTATTATAACACGCCTGAAGTTGTTGACAGTAAGAAAAGATTAGATGTTTTGTTATTATTGAAAACTGAGGACAGAAGTTTCAAATTTTTATATGATCAAGAAAAGCGTAAATATGATAGGTTATTAGTGCAAGCTAGGGTTGATTACTATAATAATAAGATACAGTGTTCGGAAAATAAAAATAAAACTATGTGGTCCATATGTGGGGAAATAAAGGGAAAAAACAGTTGTAACAAAGGTTGTGAACTTGAGGGTGAACCACTCGAGGCTGCTGAAAAATTTAATAAATTTCTTTTGGAAAAGATACCTAAAATGTTGGATGATCTAGACGATGTACCTTTCTTGTATAGGGAACCATATAACCATCAATCGTTATCTTTGAAACCAACTGATCCGGAGGAAATAGTAAAAATAATTTCCAAAATTAAAAATAAATTTTCCAGCGGCGTCGATGGTGTGCCAATCAGTGTAATAAAGTTATGCACTGAGGAAATTAAACATGTGTTATCGCATATTATAAATAATTCCTTTAAATATGGAATTTTTCCCAATAGGTTAAAGTTTGCTTTAATCAAACCTTTATATAAGAAAGGCGATGTGACTTCAATGGATAGTTATAGGCCGATAAGTCTGTTATCGAGTTATTCAAAGATATTTGAACATGCTTTTTGTAATAGGTTAGTCTTGTTTTTGAAGGAATGTAGTTTTTTCAATAGTTCTCAACATGGTTACTTGGAAGGTAGATCAACCCAGTCAGCACTACATCAATTTACTAAAGTAATTATCAAAATACTTGAGGAAGATAAATTAGGATTAGGAATATTTTTAGATTTAACAAGTGCTCATGATTGCCTTTTTAGACAATTTTTGTCAGTAAAATTAGAAGTGATAGGTTTGAGAGGTAGTACAAAAGGCTGGATTGATTCATATCTTTCAAGTCGTCAACAAAGTGTTTGCATCACTAATAATGGAAGAAATTATAAATCTAAATTTGCGGAATCAAAATTTGGTATACCACAGGGAAGTGTTCTAGGTCCTGTTTTATTCATTGTTTTCATTAATGATCTATGTACATTGGAAAGAGATTATTTCGATGCGATAACATGTTTTGCAGATGACACTAATATCATTCTGGGAGATAAGGAGTTTGAATTACTGGAGATTAAAGCGGATATGGCTTTCAGACAGTTGAAATCATGGTTTACTGCTAATAGATTAATCATTAATAATGAAAAGACTAAAGTGATTTTATTTAGTACTCAAAGATCTGTTAAAAATAAAGAAAATAATGTTGAAATTGATGGAATAAGTATAAAACTTGAAGAGTCAACAAAATTCTTAGGGGTTTACATAGACCAATACTTAAAGTGGACTAGTCATATTTTTTTTTTTTTTTTTTTTTATCTTTATTCACGGGGCAAGCCCCATACATTAAAAATTACAAAGTGTTTATGGCTAGAAGCCTACAAAAATATAAACTTGATTACATAAAAAAAAAAATTTTAAGTTATTCAATTCATTCAAATTTTAACAATGCTTTTGATAAATTTTTTATTTTGTATAACGAAAGTGTGTTTGGATCAAACCAGTCTACGATTTTATGACATAACATAAATATTCTATCAATAATTCTCTCTTTATCTCCCCGACAACAATTGTTAGTTTGAAAATTCATAAATATTATGACGAAGGTTGCGGGGGGGTACATAAAAATTAAATTGACTCAATATTTCAGGTACATCAATTAAATTGACCAAAATTTTATACCCAAAGATCACATCAGCTCTATCCATAGCTGCTTCAAAATTTGAGATTTGAAATCTCTGATAAAGGGGAACTAAATTGTGATCTGTAAACGGAATTCTCATTCCAGTTCTATACCCTGCATACCTAATAAATACTCTATTGAGAGATTCTAACTTTTTTATCTCTCCCTTATCTTTGGGTCTCCAAATAGGAGAAGCATACATAACTGTTGAATACACAAAGGAGAAATAAAGTTTTCTAAATGTTTCAATGTTGTTAAACTTATTCGTAAACCTCTTAAGAAAATAGATTTTCTTTTGACCTTTTAGAAAAGTAAATTCGTAGTGCTGCTTAAAAGATAATTTGTCATCAAAAATTACACCTAAATCTTTCGTAAAATTCACTTGATTTATAAGTTCATTACTAAGAGAATATGGAAGAAGCCAAATAGATCGTGATCTACCAAACCTAATGTGGAAGCATTTATTTACGTTGATAATCAATCCATTAGCTACAACCCAATCATTGAAGCTATTTATGTCATATTGCAATTTATCCATATCCTCGTAGGAGGTGATTTCTCTAAAAATCTTTGCATCATCAGCGAACAACAAAATTTTACTATACAGGATTTGATCTATCACATCATTAATAAAAATGAGGAAGAATAAAGGGGCCAAATGAGTCCCCTGTCCTACCCCCGAAAGAACAATGATTGGAAAAGAGTAGACATTCCCGATTTTTACTATTTGTTTTCTATCATGAAGATAAGATGAAACCCATCGAAGGAGGCTACCACTCATGCCATAGGCATATAATTTTCGAAGTAAAAGTTCCAAATTTACTAGATCAAACGCTCTCGAAAGATCTGTATAAATAGAATCTACCACATAGCCAGAGTTTAGTTGTTTTACTAAGAATTCATGATAAACTGTTAAGTTTGTAACAGTTGATCTGCCATCAATGAAACCATGTTGTTGCGGAACTATAAATCTCCGAAAATAACCGAAAATTTTGTGATAGACAACAAAATCAAGCAATTTAGCAAATACATTATATTTATTTACAGGTCTGTAATTATTTATGTCCGCATTATCCCCGCCTTTAGGTAAAGGAATAATATACGAAATTTTCCATGCGTCCGGGTAAATCCCAAGAGCTAATGAAGCATTAAACAGTTTGGTTAACCAGACTATAATTAAATCTGAACATTCCTTTATCATTTTGGGATGTATGCTATCAGGACCAGGGCTAGAATCTGGTCTTAAATTGATAATGGCATCTCGAACATCAATCTCAGAGATTTCTAATGCATTTATATTATCACTAATATCGAATGTGATATTAGTTCCACTTAAATCTAAATTTTTGTATACACTACTAAATTTCTCAGCAAACAAATTAACAACGTCTTTAATATTATCAGCGACTCTATCGTCTAAATACATAACTGAGGGATAAGAATTCGAAAAGCTAATGGATTTGGCATATCTGTAAATTTTTCTGGGATCAGAAGAAAGAGATTCTTCCCTACTGTCAATGAACTCTTTTTGATCCCGTGTAATTAAGAATTTACATCTACATCTTTCTTTCTTGAAGAGTTCATAATAAAAAGTGGAATGGTAGGTTTTATAGAGTTTATGAAATTTCTTTTTATTAAGTATGGCAATTTTAAGTTCATTAGAATACCATTGGGGAAAAATTTTAGGTTTAACTAGAAAGAATGGTACAAATTTATCAATGGTTTCCTTAAATATTAGGTTTGCGTCAAAAACAAACTCATTTAATGCTACCCCATTAGCTTCTGCAATGTCGAATGAAATGTTATTTATAGCAGATCTAATCTCCTGATAATTTGCTCTATTGAAATCATAAATTCTTTCAAGCGGTTCAACTTTCGGAATAGATGCAACACCTAAAGAAATTGATAATGGATAATGAAATGAGTCGCTTAAAAATATTGCTTATATATATTGATTATTTATCTCGTAAGCTCTGTCAGGTTGGATATGGTATTCGTTTATTGTCAAATTATTTAAATAATAAAAGTTTGAAGATGGTATATCATGCAAACTTTGAGTCGGTTTTAAGATATGGGATCATATTTTGGGGTTCTAGTTCAGAGGTGCAAAGATTGTTTGTTATACAAAAGAGAATTTTAAGATTAATATCAAAATTGAAAGTTCTTGATTCATGTAGAGGAGTATTTGAAAAAAATGGTATCTTGACAGTCTATGGTATTTACTTGTATGAATGCCTAATATTTTTCTTAAAAAACAAACCTAGCTTTGCTATACATATGACAGACCATAAGTATGAGACAAGAACTCTAAATTTTAATTATCCTAAGCATAGATTGACCTTAACTGAAAAACATTCTTCTTATATGTGTATAAAAGTATATAATAAGTTACCGGATGAAATCAAGAAAATTACCAACTTTAATTTATTCAAAAAGAAAATGAAAGATATGCTCATTAAATTAGAACCCTACTCCCTGCTAGAGTATTTGAATTGATGATTGTTTCATGCTCAGTAGGGGTGGGAAAGTTTCTTTGTTTGACACTGTGTAGTTGTATGTGTAGCATTAAATCTTGTAGATGTGCTTTACATGCTTCAAAATAAAGATTGTTATTATTATTATTATTATTATGTGCCTAATTTGAGTAGCAAAATTTGTAACAGACTATCGAAAAATAACGTTAAAACAATTTGTACAAATAAAAGAAACTTGAAGTCATTCTTGGTCAATAATAAAGAAAAATCTAACATCGGAGAAAACAATAGTATTTATAAAATATTTTGCGATGAATGTCCTGCTTTCTATATTGGACAGACAGGAATGAATATAAATATTCGTGTTGAAGAACATAAAAAGTCAATTTTACAAAACAAAAATACCACTGGCTTCTCTGAACATTGTATAAAATTCAATCACTTCCTGGATTTCAACAAAACCAAATTGTTACATTCAGGTAACAAGGGTAAACGCCTTGACCTTCTTGAAATTCTCGAAATAAGTTTCGCCCATAATAGTCAATTACCCCTTGTAAACGAACAAATTGATTTTCAGGTATCACCTTTGCTTTTGTCTGTTTTATAAATTACGATGCAATACTCTCCTGTAGTCAGTCTTGATAATGATAAATAACTCGAAACATGTCGACTTTTCGTTACTGCTAAATACAGTATCTAATTATTTTTTATATTGTGAAACATAAGCCAAGTGTTTTTATTTTAAAGTTTATACTTTATTCTAAATCAATTAATGTATAACACAGCGGCGTGAGTCAGCTTATGATAATGATAACGAATAGAAAAAATTTCCAAATGAAAATTAAAAAAGTTTCCAAGAGATCTGAAATAAAAAATTAGAAAAACTTTGTATTCATAACTTACCCTCCGAAATCTGTGTCGAACATACATGAAACTTCACTCTGGGTGCACGAAACTTTACCCATAGAAACACTATATTTAATATTATAATTGAATATATCATCTTCTGACGTTATTTTGAACACATTTAAATCCAATTTACGTTTGGGCCATTGTGATTTTCGACTTGATTCTCTACTGTGAACACCCTGTGTTACAGTTGTCACAGTATTTGAGGGTGATTTAGAATATTCTCTTCTTGAATTGGAAGAAACTGTTTCATCATTTGTCAAACGAGCTTTAGTATTCGTATTAAAAGATGCGACATTATTGATTACAGGTCTAGTAATAGTAATATTCAGGGGGCCACTGAAATTAACTTCAGCGTTTCTGAACAAATCTGCACAGTTCAAATTCTCATCACATTCAGGACTACCCTCTTCCAATTTATCATCATCCTTTCTCTGTTGGACATATCTATCTTCTTCAAAAAATTTTGTCATATCATCCTTGTCTTCATCATAGTAATTCGTATTATCATTATTCGGTTCTTCTTGTTCCTATTAGTGAAATACCTAATTAAAATTCCTGATTTAGAAAATAAAAGTTTAAATAAAGAGACAGAGTAAAGTAAGTAGTGATGACGAATCCATGTCTAGATATCCAAATAGAATTACAAAGATTACTTCATTTCCTTAGTAGACACTATTGATGTAGACGTAAAATTTAGTTCTACAAAATAATTTTCAATAAAATAAAACCTCTTTTGCAAAAATCTGGTGGTTGAATGAATAAATTTGGGTGTGTGTGTCGGTCCAACAGTGTAATAGAAAATTATGGCGTGTATGAAAATGAGATCAATACGTTGGGAAATTCATTCGAAAAATTGATGATTTATCAACTAAACCCTCCAACGGAGTTAGTTTTATGTCACTTCACTCCGTTACATCGAACGATGTAATACGTTATAATACATACGGTATATATATATATATATATATATATATATATATATATATATATATATATATATATATATATATATACATATATACATATATATATATATAATCTCTTGATAATTATTAGCAATAACAGGCTTGTTGAATCTCAAAAAACTCGATTTTATTAAAAAGTTGACGTTTCGCCACGACATATTACTCTCATACACAAAAACAATGAAATTATCACAAAATGGCATAGAAACGAAATTTTTTCACAAAGAACATTGAACTACCACAGTACACATCATTTGTCACAAAAAAAGAGTTTAATAATCGGATATGTACACAAAGCTCTTAAACTTACTTCACCTACACACAGACATTAAACATTACAAGATGCCCATAAATTACTGATAAAAAACGATTACCCAATAAAACTTATACAGAAAATCACTAAAAATAGAATTCATAAACTTTACAACACATTAGAAACATCAAAAAAAGAAAATATTAACAAAAAATATATTCCTCTTCCATATATTCCTCATTTAAGTAATAAAATTTCACAAATTTTAAATCCACACGATATTAAAGTAGCCCACACCGCACAAAATCAAATAAAACAAATATATTCTAAATTAAAAAGTAAAACACCTCTTCTGCAAAAATCTCATGTTGTTTATAGTATACCCTGTAATAATTGTAATAAATCATATATAGGACAAACTTTTCAAAATTTAGAAGAAAGATTAAAAGCACACAAATATACCAGAACACAAACCACAGCACTAATAAAACATAAAAACAATGAGAATCATACTTTCAACTTTAATAGCACAAAAATTTTAGAAATAGAAAAAGATCAAAAACGCAGAGAAATTTTAGAAATGTTACATATTCAAAAAAATTTAAATAAAGTCGTAAATGATAGAACAGATATCAAACATTTGAGTTCAATATACGCAGATTTAATTCTTTAATTTTTCTAAGAAACAACATAAATCAAAACAAAATAATTCAACAAACAAACTCTAACCATAACAACTCATCTTCTTAGACAAAATCTAAACATCTAGAATTTTCAATTTTTCTAAAAAGAAAGTACCTATAGTTTAGAACATGTGATCTCCAAAATTAGAAGTAGTGTCTTTTTAAAGACAACAATCAAATATTTTAAACCTATTTTGTACATTACGTGGGTGAAGGTTTCTTTGCTTCTCTTCCCATCTAACATCAACAGACCTGTCCGTTGATATTGGACTAAATAGCACGTAATTAATAACTGAAGACGGCCACAGCCGCAATGAGAAATTTTTGAAAAAAAGATAAATAGTACCCTATTCTTTGACTTTTCAAAATAATTTGAACCTATTTCGAACATTAGGTGGGTAAAGGTTTCTGTGGTTTCCCTTACCATCTAATAATAACAGATTTGAATGTTAATATTGGACTGAATAGCACGTAATAAATAACAAAGAACGGCCACAGGTGAAAAATTTTTAGTGAAACATAGTAGTCTTTTTCTATTCAAATTTTTTCAAATCAATAAATGTCAAAGAAATTTCAATTTTTTCAAAAGTTTTGATAAAGCCACGAATGTCGTGACGAAACGTCAACTTTTTAATAAAATCGAGTTTCATGAGATTCAACAAGCCTGTTATTGCTAATAATTATCAAGAGATTAGAAATAATTCACAGGCAACAACAATTCGAATAAATAATTATATATATATATATATATATATATATATATATATATATATATATATATATATATATATATATATACATAGGCGCCGACTTCATGGGGCTTGGGGGGGGCCCGAGCCCCCCCAAAAATAAATTTTTATATTATGCTTTGTAAAATCACAAAATTATATTGGTATTTTATATTTTCCTCTTTTGACGGTAGTTACCTTTTAAAATGCATTCATTAATGAGTTGAGACAAATAATTATTACGGTAGTAAGCAACTTAACACCGTAAAAATGACGTACCCGAGTTAAAAGATTGGTTAGGGCGTGCGGGGTATAAGTGGACGTCCCACCATATTCAAAACGAGATCTACTAGGAAAGTCTGTGTTGAGAAAGGTATTGGCTTCAATCAAGAAGACTGAACATTTTTCTCTTATGGTTGACAAAACAAGTGATTCTTCGATTGACGAACAAGTGTCATTTTGTATTCGTACTGTAGATGATTCCTTAATCATCAACGAAGACTTTATTGGCTTATACGAGACCCCTAACACTGAATCACAAACTCTGTTCAGTATTTTGAAAGACATTTTTGCTCGTCTTGATTTGTCAATGGATAACTTAAGAGGACAGTGCTATGATGGTGCCTCGAATGAGTGGTGAGTTCAAAGGACTGAAAAAGTTAGTTTTGGATATACAACCAAAAGCACTGCACTGCTCACAGTTTAAACTTGGCATTTGTAGACAGTCTCCGCCATATTACGTCTATGAGGGATATTATGGCTTTATCCAAGGACTTAATAAACACCGTAAGGGAATCCAACGAAAGGATGAGACTTTTCAGAAGCATACGCTGTGAGAGCGCCAATGACCAAGCTGATCTACGACCCCTTTGTCCGACTCGATGGACTATGCGAGCTTCTGGTATCTTGAGAATATTGAAAAACTTTAATGAACTTCTACAGTTTTTTGAAACATTTTCTGTAGATGACAAAACAGAGGCAGGTTGCAAATGTGCAGGCTACCTTGAGTCAATGTTACAATTTAAGACTTATTTCTTATTGCGTCTTTATTGCCATGCAATGAACCCAGTAGAGGATGTCAATGGAAAAATCCAATGCCCTCATCTAAGTGTTGCTGATCTGAAAAAAATATATGAGGGCTTGATTTGTATCTGCAATGAAAGGCGTGATTGTTTTGAACACTTTTGGGAATTGTGTTTAAAAGAAAAACCTTCACAAGTTGATGATCCTTCGCTTCCTCGGAATCGAAGAATACCAAAGAAGTATGAGAACAATGTAGCCAGCTCACCGCACACTTTCAAAAGACCACTACAAAGCTCTTTATATTGAAGTTTGTGAAACGGTGCAATCTTGCATTAGTGAGCGGTTTGCATCAACTAGACTTACACAGGTCATTGCAGTTGAACAAGAGTGCTTGCTTTTACTAAACAGAGGTGAAACAAATTTTGAAAAATCAACTGAGTTTTTCAAAAATGACCTAGACATTGAGAGACTGCGGTTACACTTGAATATGTTAGCCGATATCGCTAATAAAAAACAACTGATTTTAAAAAACATGCGTGATGTAAGAAAGTACATTACACAAGAGTCTGCAGTTGGAGAAATGCTATGTGGAGTAGTGAAGTGCATAAAGCTTCTCCAAGTAGTTCCAATCACGACAGCAACAGCAGAAAGGTTATTCAGCGCCCTCAGACGTCTGAAGTCATATCTCCGATAAACAATGGGACAGAGGCGATTGAACAATTTGGCTGTTCTTCAAGCCCTCCAAAATATTTTGGATGACTTGGATATCCGACCAGTCATCAACGACTTTATATTCAGTAATTCAGTCAGGCGGTCGATATTTGCACCTTTCTGAAGACACCCTAACCCTAATAATGGTATAAAACTTGAATATTTTCAAAATACTAACTTAAATTTGAGATGTCGTTTTTATTTAATGAAACCTGAGCCTTATTCAAAGTAAGCTTAAATAAGCTATTACTCTAATCAAAGTGCTTCTATTGTCGGACAGCAATATTTTATGCTTTATTCTTTTATTATGATAGTTTAGGATTAATTTAAATATAATTTCAGTCTCTTCAGAGATATATATTCACTGCTCCATAATAGCCTATAAGCATTATAACTATAAATTAAATAAGATTTTTATGAAAATACCATGCTTGTTTATGTTTTGTTTTTCAAAGCCAAAAAATGTGTCAGGCTTGTCGAGTTTCCCGGAGTGTCGAGTTATTGAGAATCAAGATTTTGGGGTTCTATTTTGGGGTTCTGATGTTGTTCATGTGACTCTAAAATGCTTTAAAAAATGTTTCAAACTCACTATTTTTCATCTAAAATTTAGAAAATTTCCCGGGGCCCCCCAATATTTTTCATAAGTCGGCGCCTCTGTATATATATATATATATATATATATATATATATATATATATATATATATATATATATATATATATATATATATATATATATATATATATATATATATATATATATATATATATATATATATATATATATATATATATATATATATATATATATATATATATATATATATATATATATATATATATATATATATATATATATATATATATATATATATATATATATATATATTTCTTAATAAGATCAGATAATATAAATACATTGAAACTCACCGCATCATCTGAGTGTTCATTGACTGCATCAACTTCAGTAGATCGAGTAATAGAACTTCTGTCACATGAAGTCATTCGATATTTATTGATTAAATCTACATAATTGTTAGAAGAATTTTCTTCACAATTCTTCTCTTCATTTTCATAACCTAAATAAATCTTTTCATTTGATCCAATATTCTCAACATCTCGGACTTGTGTATTATTTGGACTATACGAATCCTGGTTTTCACCTTCAGGTAGAAATGGAGATTTAGATTTGCCAGGGGAATCTACATAATCTTCTGGTTCCTCTTCGTATGGTTCATAATCTAAACAACTTTGAGCATCATCTTCGAAGCTGATTAAACTTTTATCACTTTGGGATCCTAAAAAGTCCAAAATTTCAATATGAAATATAATTTTACATGTATTTTAAAACATTGTTTGAAATTATTGTGTGTTCATGTGACTCTGAACGCATTTCAAATATTAAAGTCTCCATAAATACAAAATTTTAATAAAAGATGTAACCTAAGTAAACTTAATTCTATAGAAATTCGAGAAATATTCTCGTTTCCATATTTTGAATAATATTTATCATTACTTAATTATTACCATCAAGTAAAGGTGCAATACTGGGCCCTTTGAACCCCAATGTAACTCCTGTAGATGAATTACTTTGGCTTATGTTTTCTCCTGTTATAAGTCTGTGATTATCTTCCAGATTTATAGATATTTTCATTTTATTAAGAGTAACGTCTTCCTTTTTTTCTTCAACTTTCTGCATTTCCAATTCTGAGGAGACGCCACTATCATCGCTTTTAGGAAATACAATTTTTTTTTTCTTAGTTTTGGTTGATTTCCTCTTTCTTTTCATTATAATGAAGTTCTAACTAAAGGTATCTAGAAAATTAACATGAATGTTATAATTCATCTTGAGGTATACAGGAACTTACCATACCTGTTGAATATTGTCGCGACAGAATTTTTAACTATTAATGAAATTGTAGCAAATAATAACACATTGCAGCTTGAGTGAGACTCAAACAAGATCGTACTTAAAGAAATATCAGAAGCTACGTTTAAAGTTACTGATTAGAGATCGAGTCAATCATAAATGAAAATTGGTAGATGGAAAAGAGATATCAGTAGTTTCAGCAGTTAATTAATAAATCGTAATCTAGTTCATAACGCCAAAATGTTTAAGATTTTTGCCTTACATTGCTATTCGTATGTCACTTGTCACCATACCATAAGAGAAAACACATTAAAATCCTTTTTTCTGAGGTTATTACTAACTATTACCAGTGTTCCCAACCAGATTTATGAAATTCTCCATGAGAAAAATGAAAAAAATCCGGTTTTCTAAGATTATTTTGGAGGTAGCCATATTTTTTAAAACTATTTATGGATTTATATTTCATAAGATTTATTTTACATCATCAAAATGAACATACTCTTTCCACTCATTATCTAAAATTTCTAAGGTTATAAAGTCCAAAAATGAGAAATCTGTCAAACACTTCCTTTAGAGAACTCACTGTATAAGCCTAATGAATCAAATAATTGTTTTATACATATACTAATATTCTGCTCTTTAAAATAAAAAGTTCTAGAAAATATTTTATTGGTTCGATATAATAACGAGACATTGTTTAGAACTCCTTCTTTTAATTTAAAGTCATTCTTTTTAAAATTTAAGCACTAATACCGCAGCCGTTTTCCTATGTGTTTCATTGACATTTTTTTATTGTACCAACCATCATTTACATATTTTTGATGATTATAACAAACAGAATTTGAAACTTAAAGAGGCTGAGTACACTGTACTTATGTTCAAATGTTCGGGTTAACAAAATATTATATATATATATATATATATATATATATATATATATATATATATATATATATATATATATATATATATATATATATATATATATATATATATATATATATATATATATATATATATATATATATATATATATATATATATATATATATATATATATATATATATATATATATATATATATATATATATATATATATATATATATATATATATATATATATATATACATATATACCGCTTAGCCTCGGGTCTCTCATCGTTAAGCGATTCCTCGTCTTGACATGTCGTAACGTGCTAAATATGTACATACGTTCAATGTTCTTACTGGAATAGTTAAACTAATTTTGATTGCCTCACATACTGGTGGGTAAAACGGAGTGGCTTGAGCAGTAACATCTGTGTATTCAACAACAGATTCATTTAAAACCGCATTATTGTCTTTATCATCTCGTATCATATGGTAGCGTAGCCTCGGCAATAAAATTATGTAGAAGACCTCCGTAGATGTTCTGTATATCTTCTGATATCGCTCAAAATGCTGATTGGTCTACTTTCCTCATATTTTCTGGGTGAAGTTGCATAAGCGAAATTGCTTTCCTGTGTGTTGAAAAACATTTTTTGTGAGGAATTAATACAATCTAAGTATGGAATAAATCTAGATAATCTGAAAAATTCTTCCACATTTTCAGATGGTTGATTTGACCTGTAAGTTCGTTTTGCACTACTCGAGGACGCTTAAATTCAACATCCAGTTTTTCGCTAATTTTTTAATCAAAAATGGTCGCAAACTTTATAGTGGCTTTATCGCGATGAGATTGAAGCACATCAGTTAATTTATTTACGTGATCGTGTATTGTCTTTATATTCATATTTACTTCATGTAATTGATCGCATAGGGATTCAAGTTCGGCAGAATATGCAGCAGTTAGTGAATGTGTTACAATATATGTTGGAGTAGTTGCAGTCGAGTAAAGCTAATACGCTTTGGTTTTCGTTTTAGAGTTCGGTACGTTCTGCGAACGTTCTAAAACTTGTGTACAATAGTCAGAAAATTTTCTGAAACTTTTGTACTTTGCTGTCCAACGCGTTTCACAAAATAGAGCTATATTTAGAATTGCATTTCGCTGCAACGGACAGTCACAGCAGTATTTCCCACCTCACTGACAGTATTCAGGTCATTAATAGACCTTTTCATCATATGACAAGCGCATGCGCAGCCGCCATGTTGAAAGAGCGGGAATTTAAAAGTTTCGTACTGTTTTGTACCCTAATGGCTGGGCTAGCTATATTATCTTCGAAAATCTATCGATCATTGAAATTAATTATTGATGGTACTGTACTTTTTCACAATTCGGTTGAAACATATCATTGTGATCAATTAAAGAGGTGGCTTAAGTGCCACGGACGTTCTCAAAAAGGCAAAAAAGTGAACTGGTTGAAAGGTTAACAACGAGAACAATATTATATTAATTCAAATATTAAACTAACAAATTAATTTTGTCAGGGTTAAGAATTCTATACGAAATGAAGTACCTGTTGACCGTGCTGTTGACAGAGGAAAATGGCTGGACGTTTTGAAGAAAAGAAATGTGAACCATAACATCTCAAGCCATTAATTATCCGCAAGTTTGGCAGCCATTTCCTTCAAATGATGTGCCAAAAAACTTTAATTTTGGATGTATTCATCATTATTTAGTAACATCGTGTATAAATCAAGATGATGATGAAAGTGATATTGAAAACGTGAACAATAATTAACACTCAAATGAAAATTATAGCACATCTAAGCTTAAATATTTGGATGCCAGTGAAAAAGATAGCTTACCCTGTACCAGCAAATTATGCATTAAATGCTTCAAAAAACTATTAAAATTTCTAGAACAAAAAAATAAAAATAGATGATAATAGTAAGCTTTTATTTTCAATACAATAACAAAAAAATTATCAAAGTTGATATATGTATAAGTGCATTAATAGAGTTAATAAATGACTTTATTGTCATTTATTTATATATACAAATATTTATAAGTTCAATGGAACTTTTATATACCTATGGTACAGAAAATGTTTGATAATTTCTATTAACTATTTGTTTTGTTTTTCAATTTACACAATTATTACATTCTTTTGTATTTATCAGTCAAAGACTACAGGATTTTGAAAGTTAACCACACATGCATAAACAAATATAATTTGTGACATCATGGTATGCATATTCAATGATAAAACCGTTTGAAGAAGTCAAGTACTACTTCTCCAGGTTGCAAAAAGTCTGCAAGTTTCAATCCTTTAAATATTTCAGGATCCGATATTGATCCTTCATAAGAATCAGATACAAAACTAACTCAGCCATTTGGAGTATTGTAAGCTAAATCTTCAATCAAATATCCCATGCGCAATCTCAATGATACCAAAATTAACTAGGTATTGCATTGATTGTTTAGATTTTTAAATACCCAATACTATAAGTCTTCACAAGCTGGACTCAAAAATCTTGTGAAGCTATAGAATTCAGACATTTTTCCATGGCTGAACTTTTCGGTTGATTAACCTGAATAATATTATTACATATTTTCACGAAATCAGTTTTACTTTCTCTGCTTCCAGTAGTTTTGATGGTTTCTTCACTGATTTCACTTCTTCCAAGTACAGTCATCTCTGAAGATAAGGAATTATCTGGAAATTGTGAATTGAAACACAAATTTTTATCAATAATACTGTGAACCTCTTCATGAACCGTTGATGTCTATAATAATAGAAAAGAGTTTTAATTTTAATCTATAGACTTTTACATTTAAACTTTACCTGCTTAGTAATGGCAGTGTCCTTTATTTTTGTTGGTAGAGATCCATTTGTTTCTTCCATATCAACTCTTTTCTATTTGTTTAATAAACTGGTTCTTGCTTTCAGGGCCTACAAACAAGATAGATGTTATAACCATAAACATCTTACTCATTGAATAACAATACCTTAATTGATCAATCAATTTGTTGAAATTCTCGATAGCTCAGAAGATTGGGATTTTCTTCAGTTGGACTTTTTCCATGAAAATGTAGTGAACAGATATAAGTATCTTTAGTAACAACATCAATCGTTCGAAAACCTCTGTCACTTCGACCACATTTTTTCACCCATATATCACATTTTGAACATGTTTTGATATGTATTTTGCCTGATGATTTGATAATTTTTTTTTGATATTGTAGGCAAGGTTTTGGAAAATTTATGAAGTAATAAGTATTGGCTTTGAATGCCTTATACCGTGTATCACTCTCACATACTTCATAAGAACACCGTTTTGTTGTTTCTTTTCCTACAGATAACACAACTATAGGGAAAACATAATAAGCGATACGCCCCCTACCGGTGTCGAATATTACTAGAGCATGGGAGATAGATTGCTTTGTTTACATCTGTTTACGTGTATTTTATATGAGAAGTTGTTGAGTTTTAATTGTATTTTGGATCGATTACAAACGTTCAGAAGAGATGAATCACTATTCTTGTGTATTCTATTGTTCATATTGGGCAAAAAAAAACCGAATATAGCTTACATACCTTTCCGAAAGCTGGACAATTCAAAGTTGCATTTCAAACAAAGTTGGGAAACAAGGAAATGATGGACAGAAGAAAGGTGTGGATTCATAACTTGAAGATTGAAAAAAAATGTCTGAACATAAGAGTGTTGTTCTTTACAGTTTACTGAGAATAATTATTTTCCCTGCGGTAAGTTTGTGGATTTTTCCATATAGAATTATACCAACTAATGATGTGCAATTTTCAGCTAACCAAAAACGTAGAGTTTCTGAAGTCCAATGCTATTCCAACGAAAAATCTTCCACTTTTATCGGAATCAGAACCTAGGCCATCATCCAGAGATTCTAGATTATTGTATTTTCTTTCATGTAACAACCAGAGATACTATTAAAATAATAATAACAAATGATGTTTATTTGCACAACCAAAAGAACAGTTTATCATAACATCAAGAATATGAAATAAATCTGGACTCTATAGCTAGGTAAAAACTAAAATATTCAATTATATAATCAGGAAAACAGAGATTCTATCAAAAAAACCAGACTCAGAAGTCCACCGTACTTTTAGGATAGCTGTTATACGTCAGGAAAATTCAAAAAATATAATAACTTATTACGTTCAAACCATTCAAGCAGAGTATTCATATTATTTCTTCTTTCATTTTATGTTGTTTCTTTCAGTTTAGCTGGTAAGTACTTAGTTTTGTCCATTATACTCAAAAATTCTTCAGTTCGTAATGAAAGTAGCCATGTCAGAGATGTTTTCTTGAAACTTTTTTTATTTTTTAAATAAATAGGTGTTCTATCATACAGCCTTTTCATGAGGTATACATAGTTCCTTCAACCAATTAATTTATTCGTCCTCTACTTTATTTTATTATTAATTTTCATTATGGAGGGTAGAAGTACTTCTACCCTCCATAATTTTCATGTTCAATGATAAAAACTCAGTGTAAATTTCAACTTGATGTAGGTAGGTTATCTACTGTTGAACAGAGATGAAATTGTCCTCAATCCAAACACAATATATCACAGGAAAATACAAAGTCCAAAAAAAACACAAATTACGACGATAACCGTTCGAAAACTCAAAACGAAATGAACGTAAATACCATTACAACCAATGTAAACAAACAACTAATCTCCCATGCTCTAGTACCGATATTAGCCGTTCCGGCGCTACGATCTTAATTTCGGACGCCTATAGACTTGAAAAATTTATTTTGTAATTAACACACTTCTTGTTTTATTTTTCTGTTACTTTACAGCAATTTATTTCATGTATTTAATAGTTGTTGATTTAAATTGTCTGAGCACAGGTATTTTAACATGCTTGTTTACTAAAAACAGTACGAAAAAGATGGCGGAAACTGACGCATGCCCACAAAAAAATTCTGTGATGAAAAGGCCTATAACAAGATTCGAAGGGAGCTTTCCAACAAAGCAGCACCGTGCCACTCTGTGTCACAGTACAGAACACGTGTACGGGTGCTTGTTGGAAAACCTTTTTCATTTTTATGTAAAACGCCAGTTTACACAATAATTACATATGCAGTCCTTATTTTGCAATGTGTGATGAATCTGACGACTTTTCACAATGTTGTCAATTACTGGTATTTGCTCGATGTCTGCATGACGATAAAGCATTAGAAGAAAAGTAACTGTTTTCCAAAAGACTGGAAATGACGCAAGGGGTTGAGGTTCTGGATGAAATAAGTCTTCAGTGTCTTTAGTTATCAGATGTAATATAGTCTTCAGTGGCAAAAGCTTGCCGAAATTTGTACAGATGGTGCTCCTGGTATGCTTGGTTCCCGCTCTAGTCTTACTGCATTGATGAAAAGGAAAAATCCATCTGCAAGATCAACACATTGCGTTATTCGTCGCAAAGCATTGGCTGCCAAAACCCTCCCAGAATGCTTAACTATTGCGTTGACAGCTATAAAAGTTGTTAACTTCATCAAAATCAATGCACTGAATACTCGTCTTTTCAAACAATTATACTCTGATATGAATTCTGAACAGGTGCATTAGCTTTCCAAAGAAAATATGCTTTCAAGGTTGTATAAACTTAGGGAAGAAGTGAAATTATTTGTAGCTCGTAAGGAAAACAAACCAAAAATTGCTGAAACAGTTCTGTTAGTCCAAATATCAAAGAAGTTTTTCTTTATTTCTTTATTAAATTTTTTATTTTGTTTACTTTTTCGATCGCGTGGATTAATTAGCGGACTATAGGTATCTTATACTTTCAACTACATTTGTATGTTTTCAGAAATACGAGTATTAACGTATTTTCATAATGTCTATTCAATATGTCTATCGTCAGTTTTCAGAGTTTTCTGTTGAATAGTTGATCTCTTGCAGCAGTTTAAGAAAGTTGGTGATTTTTCTTTTTTCATTAAGTAGTCTCGTGCGTAATGCGTGTATGACCAGTATTATGTAGTTGACTTTTTTGCTCAAATAAATAAATGGAACTTTCAACTCAAGAGTCAGGAAGTTTCACGGAATTGGCAATATATTTGCATATGAAGGTAAAACCAATGCGTTTATCGCTAAAATCGAGTTATGGATCTGCGTTTGATATTTTGTATCAAATAGTTGGGGAACACAATGCCAAGAAAAAAGAAGAATTACAAATAAACATTATACTGAAGAGGTTATGCACGATCAGATACAGTTTCACTCAGAGAAATACAGTATTTTGCGTGTCAATCAGTCAGGGTTCAGAAAAGGCTATGGGTGTGCTACTGCTCTTCTCGACATCACTGATGATGTAGTTAAAGCAATTGATTGTAAATATACGATGGCATTGATTTTGATCGATTACTCTCGAGCCTTTGATATGATTGTTCATGAGTTAATGAAGTCCATCTTGCATTACTGTGGTTTCTCCAACGAGGCCATTAAGTTTGTTTCATGTTATCTGCAGGGAAGAAGACAATATGTGCAGACTACGGCAGTAGAATCTCAAGTGAAGGAAGTTAAACGCGGGGTCCCTCAAGGTTCCATATTGGGACCACTTCTGTTCAGCATCTATACGAATTGTCTGACAAAAGATGTAACAACATGTAATTGCCATATATATGCTGATGATGTGCAATTGTATCATTCTTTTTTGGCTAAGGACTCAGTATCGGTTTCACGTAAAATTAATTTTGATTTACAGTGCATTTTGTTAAACTCGATGAAGCATGGTTTATGTATAAACGCTGGTAAGACTAAATTGATTATATTCAATAATAATGAGTTGTGTCAAACACAGCTAGAAATTCGTATAGGAAATGACATCTTAACACCTGTAAGAAGCGTTAAAAATTTGGGGCTACTGATGGATGATAAACTCAGATTCACTGAGCATATAAATGAATGTTTGAAAGGGGCTTTTGCAAAACTAAGGATTTTGTTTCCACATAGGCATATCTTGCCACAAAGTTTGAAGCAAACCATTTGTGACGCATGGGTTCTGTCCCATTTTAATTACTGTGACGTTGTTTATGGGCGTTTTCTGACAAAGTTGGATATAAAACGTGTCGAGATGATGCAGCGTAGTTGTCTGAGGTTTATATGGGGGATACGCAAATTTGACAGAGTAACGCATAAGCTGCAGGTATCTCGTTGGCTCACTATGGAGAATCGGCGTAAGCTGCATTCGGCGATTCTGTATTTTAAAATTTTAATGAACAAAACACCTTCATATCTTTATAATAAAATAAAATTTCGTTCGGATGTGCATACCTTGAATGTTAGAAGTAGGGGACTGCTTACCCCCCCACAACATCGTACTGCGCTTTTCCAGAAAGGTTTTTCGTACGACATATGCAAGACAATGAATTTTCTATTGCCGAAATTGAGAGGTTGCACATCTTTGAGTAGATTTTCTGCGGAATTGAGGAGCTATTTGGCTCAGAGCCCATTGTACTGATGAGGAACAAGGAGACATTGTAATAATATTATGTTTTGTATTCTTTTTTTCTTTTTTTTGTGTATCTTTTCAGTTGCGGGTTGTAAGAATATTTAATGAGTTAAAATTTTTTTCTGATTTTAAGTTTTGCGAAAGGGTCGTATGGAAGATCAGTTTCAACTGAATACGACCCTTCTAATTGTGAACAGAATAGTTTTTTTATGTAGTGTTTTTTTCTGAAATGTCTCAATTTGTTGTAGTTTTCTGTCACAATAAAATTTATTATTATTATTATTATTATACTCCATTTAAAAAATTTGAAAAGTGAATTCAGTCGTTATTTTTCGTGACTGCGAGGACAAAATGAATTCGGAAACTGGTTCGCAATCCTTTCATTGTAAGAGTTTTGAGGTTAATGAAATCGAAGAAAAATTGATCGAAATGCAACACGACAAATAAATTGAAATATATATTCGAGAGGACATTACTTGTAATTTTGGAGATCACATGTTCTAAACTATACTTTCTTTTTAGAAAAATTGACAATTCTAGATGTTCAGATTTTGCCTAAGAAGATGAGTTGTTATGGTTAGAGTTTGTTTGTTGAATTATTTTGTTTTGATTTATGTTGTTTCTTAGAACAATTGAAGAATTAAATCTGCGTATATTGAACTCGAATGTTTGATATTTGTTCTATCATTTACGACTTCATTTAAATTTTTTGAATATGTAAAATTTCTAAAATTTCTCTGCGTTTTTGATCTTTTTCTATTTCTAAAATTTTTGTGCTATTAAAGTTGAAACTATGATTCTCATTGTTTTTATGTTTTATTAGTGCTGTGGTTTGTGTTCTGGTATGTTTGTGTGCTTTTAATCTTTCTTCTATATTTTGAAAAGTTTGTCCTATATATGATATATTACAATTATCATAGGGTATACTATAAACAACATGAGATTTTTGCAGAAATATATATATATATATATATATATATATATATATATATATATATATATATATATATATATATATATATATATATATATATACAAGGTGATTCATGAGGAAATGTCAATACCTCAGGTACGGTTTCATTCAGGCCCCAAAAATAAACATAAAAGACCATATAAATACTGGTCCGCAAGGCCTTCGTTTTCGAAATACAGGGTGTTAAAATTTGCATTTATTTTTTCTATTTTTTAAATGAAATCTATGATAATGTGATTATTGGAGTGAAAATTTAAGCCAAATTTCTTGCCAATACCCCCTGCACTACCCGCTCCTGCAAATATTGCAATACTAACTTTTAGTAAATTAAATATAGCGTAAAAAGTTCCGTAACTGTACCCAATTTTATCCAATTACCTTCACAGGTTTTGAAAATATTTACAAAAAACCTTCACCTTTAATACCCTGTATCTTAAAAACGGAAGAAGTTGTCGACCCTAGTTTATTTGAACTTTTATCTCTATTTTTTGAAGTAGAATACATACGTAGTGAAATATTAACGTCTAATTTCGGGACACCCTGTGTATACATATTATATATATATATATATATATATATATATATATATATATATATATATATATATATATATATATATATATATATTTTATATATATATATATTTATATATATATATATATATATATTTATATTATATATATATATATATATATATATATATATATATATATATATATATATATATATATATATATATAATATATATATATATATATATATATATATATATATATATATATTATGTATATATATATATATATGTATATATATATATATATATATAATATATATATGTATATATATATATATATATATATATATATATATATATATATATATATATATATATATATATATATACCGGGTGTCCACGGAAGGTGGCTCGCCCCTATAACTTTTTTGTTTTCGGAGATAATGAAATGAAATTTAGAAGATCTGTTTGATGCATAAAACTGCATTTTTTGACAAGTAACTCAACTTCATGCTACTTCCGGTTTCACCGGAAGTGAGATAAACTTTTGATTTTTAAATGGGACACCAGGTTTATTTTCAGTTTTTTTGTCTCCATATGACATTTAGAATACAACCATGTATCATTTGTTACTTTTTGTAACCTTTTTTATAATTTTTTTTTCGAAATAAATTTTCATTCCAGAGGGCTATGGATGCGTTCAAATAACTAATTTCGGTCCTAAAATGTATGTTAAAAAACAACTTCACTGTTTTCGATCAAAATGTTCCAGCTATGTGAAGTTTAATTTTAAAACTTTTATTACTATTTTTTTTCAAATGGCAACATGGTAGTCGTCGGGTTAAAAAAAATAATTTTATTACGATCAATTTGATACCGCACTCTAGGTATTAGGTTGAAAGAAAACTTTCGATAAAAACCCGAAATCCCATAACCTTAGAAATTTAGTCCAAAGCTTCGCCCACAAATCTACGTCCCTGGATGGCAAACAGGGCCATTTTAGGACTGAAATTATTTATTTGAACGCATCTATAGCCCTCTAGAATAAAAACTTATTTCGAAAAAAAACTTGAACAACGGTTACAAAAAGTAGTAAATGATACATGGTTGTATTCTCGATATCATATGGAGACAAAAAAACTGAAAATATACCCGGTGTCTCATTTAAAAATCGAAAGTTTATGTCACTTCCGGTGAAACCGGAAGTTGCATGAAGTTGAGTTACTTGTCAAAAAATGCACTCTTATGCATTAAACAGATTCTGTAAATTTCATTTCATTGTCTACGAAAACAAAAAAGTTATAGGGGCGAGCCTCCTTCCGTGGACACCCGGTATATATATATATATATATATATATATATATATATATATATATATATATATATATATATATATATATATATATATTTATATATATATATATATACTTATATATGATTGATTTTATTATGGCAAAATTTTAAAAAATGAAACAAAATGTATAATTAAACAATATGTATTTTAATTTTCAATAAAATTATTGTTCTTAAATAATTTTCAACGAAATATAAGCTTGGATTTATAATTTTCAAAAATTCCACCTTTTTTTTAACACCCTCTATTTCGAAAACGAAGGCCTCGTGGACCCATATTTATAAAGACTTTCATGTTTATTCTTCGGGAACGTTCCCCCAGTTCCCCCATCTGGATCCGCGCCTGTAATCACTCATATACATAATATATTTATATATGCATAGAATAAACTTGTATACAAGACTTTCAAGAGACAGATAATATTCAACGATTGAATTTAAAAGGTAAGAACGAACAAACACAAAAAATTAATTCTTATTTTTCATAACTGACGTTATATAGGTAGGTACGTACAGATGTGTGAAATTCTTCTTCCCCTTTAATTTTCGAAATTATCTGTGACTATGAATAAAATATCTATATTCATTTTGGCAGATAAATGTCCATTTAATATTGAAAATATAAAAATGTCATCTTCTTAACGTCGTCTCCACTAATCAAATTTCATACTATAAAAGTTCTTTCAAAATTCATAGTATCTCACAAACAAACATGAGAAGTTTCCGATTTAAAAATAATGCCAGTTAATGTAAGACATTTATTGTTACCAACTGATTAAATCTTCAACTTATTGCAATTTTATATTTAAACATATCTCTCAATATCAAGCATTTGTTGAATAGATTATCGGATGGATACAAAAAAGAAGTCTGTACTTACTCATAACATCTTTTCAGCAAGAAATTATACAAATACATATTGGTCAAGCAGGAGTGCAAATAGCCAGTGCCTGTTGGGAACTTTATTGTTTGGAACATGGCATTCAACCTGATGGAACTATCTATTCCTATTGCCACAATCCAAGAGATGATGATACTTTCAATTCATTTTTCAATATTTCATCTATTGGAAAAGCCGTCCCAAGAGTAGTTATGGTGGACTTGGAACCTACTGTCATAGGTACGTGTATTGAAAGAAAGAAGAAGAATCACTATGTAAGAAGTACTATTTTAAACCTTTTTTTGTTTAGTTTGAACCTAAATCATCGGATTTTTTACTGCCCTATGGAAAACTTGCATTGTAATGAGGAGTACATAAAAGCACCGTAAAAGATATATTGGTTCAAGTGAAATTATCAAATTTACTCGAAAATTGAGACTCAATCATTTTTTTTTCTTCAGAAATATGTTTCTGCATTCAAATATCATATTTTACTGCCTAAACATTCAAATAGTCCGTAATTATTTTCGAATTCTAATTGAAAATAACACTTATTTTTTTAGATGAAATTAGAACGGGACATTACCGCCAATTATTTCCACATGACGGATTGATCACTGGAAAAGAGGATGCGGCCAATAATTTTGCAAGAGGTAAGACAAAATATTTATTTGATCAAATAGAAATAGCAATAGCGATACCGCTTTTTTATATTTCGCCGTTTCTTCGAATAATCACTCAACATGTTGTATATCTGTCCTTTCTTATGCAAAATAAAAAAATGATATATATATATATATATATATATATATATATATATATATATATATATATATATATATACAGTGGTGTAGTGGAGCCGGAGCGGTCCGGAGCGTCGCTCCGGCACAGCTTTTGAAGGGGGAGCGGCGCTCCGGCTACGATTTTTTCAATCGAATTTTTTATATAGGACAAAAATAGATCTGAAATTGTTTTATTTAGAAAATATTGTTTTGTCCTTTACTAAGTAATTTTTACACGTTAGTTATCGTGGTTAATCAGTTAAGGCATACGCAGCTACGATTAGGTAGTTCGTAATTGTAAGCGCAAAAGTTGAGCGAGCGACTGGCAGACGGGATAGTTGATGGATAGACATGATAGACATCTCAGCGGTCCGCGCCCAGCACTACCGTGTCCGTGTCACCACAACCCTCCCCCCACCACGGAAGGAGGAATAGCCACAACAATATTGTGTCCTTCTTATCTCTCGCCTCTCCCCCTCGATTTCTCTCTAGCTCACTCGACGCTCCGATCACCCGCGCCCCGCCCGAGGAGGGACACCGCACTACTAGCCTTGCTGAATATTTACGCTGGCGCACGCAGTCCGGCGCGTACACTGTAGACTGGAGCGATACACACGGCAGTGAGAGCGGCAACAGACTGAGTCGCCGGAGTCGCTTCCCCCACCACTGAAATCCACTCCGTAGCTACTGCGCATCTCCAGCCCACCCGGCCATGCTAATCCTGCTCAGTTGTAGTTGCGTCTCGACTCTCGTCTGCTTTGCATAGTGCACGTGCACTGTATATTAATTTAGTGTTTCTGCTCCAATTATTACGTTACGTGTCGCGGATACCTACTGGAAGAGGTGAAATAGTTTTAATAGTTGTGTTATCTTTGCCCAACGTCCAAATCTGTTGACATAAGCTACCTGTAGTATCGCTATGGATAACTCTAAACCTAAACAAAAAACTTTAACCTCATTTTTTAGTGCGTCGGTGAAACGTGAACTAAACACGTTAGGCATACCTAAAGGAACCAAGCAAGATAAATCCAATGTTGTTTCGGTTGATGAATTAGCGATTGGAAACTCTTTAAATAAAAACGAACAAATAAGTGAACCCAGCACATCAACGAATAAGGAAAAAGAAACAAAATGGCCTGACGTTTGGACAGAAGAGATGTGGTCTCGTAAGAAGGAAACTTATCCTTGGATAGATTGCAAAGAAGGTAAATTAGGCTGCAAAGTTTGTTTTGAAGTCACAACTATGGGTGCTTTTAAGAAAGAACACGTTTCTTTAAGTCATGAGTGGCGCACATTTCAAGTTAGCTGTTACGGCTCAAACCGAACTAACCAGCTCAAATCACTTAGAAAAAAAATTATAGAGCACAAACAGTCCAAAGCACATAGTACTGTTCAGGCCATTGTTGAATCCTCTCATAAAAATCCTATTACGCAATTAGTTGATTCTGCAAATACAGCTCACATGGAATCAACTAAAGCTATTTTTTAGGTCAGCTTACTACATAGCTAAGAACGACCGACCATATAACGATCATTTCGGTTTATTAGAACTTCAAAACTAAATGGAGTAGATATCGGTGTAGGCCTTCATTCAAGATACAGTGCTGTAGAAATTATTGATCATATTATCAAAAGAGATGAAGTTAAGAATATTGAATAAGGTTAAGGAAGTTTCTGGGAAAATTTCTATCATTATTGATGAAATCCACCAGCATAAGTTCAAAGTCAGTACTCATAATTTATTTGAAGTGTGAAATAAGTAAAGAAAAGTCCCCTAACATTTTGTTCTTAGATCTAGTTGAACTTCCTGATCAAAAGGGCCGAATCTGTTTTTAAACAGTACACTTAAGTGCCTTGAACAATATGGGTTTGACAATGGTTATTTAAAACAGAACTTAGTTTCTTTCACAAGTGACGGGGCTAGTGTTATGTTAGGGAAACCCTCAGGAGTGGCAAAGAGGTTTTCAAACTTTGTAACCCTGATATAATCGTTTGGTACTGTTTTAAATCACAGAGTGGAATTGGCTAGTGGGGACGCAGTCAGCGAAGTGGCCGGAGTGAATCATTTCCAGATATGTATGGACAAACTGTACTCGCTGTACAGCGCCTCTCCAAAAAACAAGCGTGAGTTAAAAGACTGTGCACAAGAACTTGACATTCAGATGAACAAAATCGGAAGAGTGTTGAGCACAAGATGGGTAGCCAGTAGCTTTCGTACCGTTTCGGCTGTGTGGTTTGGCTTTCAAGCTTTGGCAAACCATTTCTCTAAAGCCATAAACGATCCTGACAGAACATCGACAGAAAAAAGCAAATATAGTAGTTTATTAAATAGGCTAACATCTCAGAGTTTTCTACTAAACTTGGCCTTTATGTTTGACATTCTTGCTGAATTGGCTTTGTTATCAGAGAGCTTAGAGAATAGAAACACTTCTATTGTGTATGCAGACAAACTGATAAACAGATCCGTAAGATATTTAGAGCACTTAGAGGAGAAGCCAGGCACGAAAATTCTGGAAGCACAAATCGCCATAAAAGAAGGAAATTTTGCATCAGTTGTGTTAAAAACTAATCCAAAAATTGTATCGTTCAATGGACAGCAACTTATTTCTAGTGTTATAAATAACCTAAAGCAAAGAATGTTTTGTCACCACATTTGATGGGAAGCCCAATATGAAGATCTTATAAACTCTTTTAAAGTATTAGAACCTGAGTATGGCCAACCTGCATTCCCACCAAGTTTTGGTCAAACTCAAGTAGAGCAACTGTGCAAGAGATTTAAATTGAACGTCAACAAAGCTGTCTCTGCCTACAGAGGACTATTTGGACAACAGCCGACAAGTGCCTGATGGATTGCAAGAACTGTTAAACTGCACTAAAATAATACCTTGCAGCTCAGCTGATTGTGAACGGGGTTTCAGTTGTATGAACAATATGGTTACACCATCAAGAAACGCTTTGACTGTTGCTCATGTATCATCATTGATGTTCATAAAAATCCAAGGTCACCTCTCCAAGAATGGCAGCCTGAGACGTACGTCACTAAATGGCTGAGGAGCCACCGGTCTGCAGACGATTCCAGGACAAGAGTTGCAGAAAACCCAAAAAAAGAACGCAAAGAAGGATGCATTTTGGCAACTTACTTTGAGTATGTATGTTATAATTAATCTGATGTATTTATTATATGTATTTTGTTAAATACACAAGTTATTTGTACTGTATGTAGTTTTTTTCAAAATAATTCTTAATTTTTTTGGCACAGATTATAATGTTTGTGTGTGTTAAATAATAAAAAATATATATACTAATGTAACTTGTGGGTGTATTTTTTCACAATAATAAATTAATACTACTGAAAATGAAAACTTAGTCATTTACAATATTTGCCTAACTTACACCAGTGTTTTTTTAATTTTTGTCAGCAAGGCTTCCAACTTAAATTATAGAGTTTTTAAGGTAGATTATTATGGTTTGATACCTTAAAAACAGTTTTTAAGGTATCAAACTGTAATAATCTACCTTAAGAAAGTCTTACCATATTTTAAAGTTAAAATTATTCTTTGGAGGAGAATGTGTAGGAGGCCCTACTGTAACTACTATCACTCTAAAAGATCATTAATTAGTTTAATTATTAAACTTTTCAAAACATTTGCCAAAGGGCCTTAAAACTCACGATTTGGGTAGTAGGCTAATCTTCAAAAATTTTCCGGTAGAGGTATAGCTCCGGCACAGCTAATTTTACCACTACACCACTGTATATATATATATATATATATATATATATATATATATATATATATATATATATATATATATATATATATATCAGTGGCGGCTCGTGAGGTTTTGGTTTAAGGAGGCTACAAGAGATGTTAAAAAATACACCACAGGCAAAAATTTTTAGGATTTCAAGGTCAACCGCCTTATAATTTAAAGAAAATCAAAGTAAAACAAGCACCCTAAGCTATTAATTTGTTTTCACTTTCGAGTGTCTACCTTGAGACCTACAACTCCTATTTACAATATTCACAAAAACTCTTCTCAGCCAATTCATCTATTCATCTATTCATCAAATTTGTTTTCTTTCACAAAATAGGTACCTACCTACCTACTTAACGAATTTGTTAACAGCTGGTGAGAGCAAATAAAAAGTTATTATATATTTTTGAAGATTAGCGGGATTCTGCGATCTTTAACGTTAGCAAAATGATCTATAATATCCTCATAAAATTTTTTGTCTTTCGCCAAAAGTTTTCCAAACGATCCTGGCTCATTGAATTTCGTAAATAAGTTTTAATTCTCTTAAGAGTGGAAAACGAGCGCTCTACGGAAGCCGATGTCACCGGGATAAAAACAATTAGACATAAGAGTATATAAACTTGAGGTAAATCTTGATTCAAATCATTATCAAAAAGGTATTTAATAGTCCTCACATGATTTTCATTTTGCCCCAAAATTTCATTGTCATTATAAACGATGTCACGCGAAATTCTATAGTTGTGATTGGTCGACATTGTATGAGACTGGGTTCCTATCCGTGTTGCCATTTACATGTGTTTTGCTTTTCTATTGCAATGAAGTATTCATTCGGAGTATTTGCACCGTTGTTTGCTTTTCTGTGGCAGGCATAATGAACGTTGAGAATATACCTTTCCATGCCTCCGCAGCGTTGCCACAAATCATGAAATGAATGAAATGCAGTAAATGTAAATACCTTCTATCGTAATTAATGAATTATATTATATAATGTAGGTTGAAAGGAAGGTAGGTGCATAAAATAATATGATTTTGATTAATATTAATATGCTGAATGCTGACTATTCAATATTATATATTAGTGATACACGGAATATTATTGAGGAGGAGGCTTAGCCTCCTTTGACTAGCCCACCTGGTAAACAATCTTGTTTACGAAAAAGGGCGCAATTTTGAAGCAATAGGGTTGAAAAATTGTATCTAGGTAGTTTTGTATGATATCTTGAATGGAATTGGTTTCGGTTCGAATTGGTTGGGGGGTTGACCCCTAGGGCAAGGAAATACACCTTGTTTACATGATAAAGGGCGTAATTTTGGATTAAATTGGATAAGATTGAAAGGTTGTGAGTAGGTAGTTTCGTATGATATATTGGGTAGGATTGGTTTTGGTAAGAATTACTCGGGGGGTTGGCTCCTAGGAGATGAAATGAATCTTGTTTACACGATAGAAGGCGCAATTTTTGTATGATATCTTGGATGGTATTTATTTCGATATAAATTCGTTGGGGGGTTGACCTTCCGGAGGAAGAAATAAATATTGTTTACACGTTAGAGGGCGTAATTTTTGTTTTAAGGATTTGGAACAAAAATCATAGTTGAATGAATAGATTTTTTTAACTGGATACGTTTTGAAAACCTGCTTTTCTTATGCTGCAATAGAGTTTTGTTTAATATTCTGTAATATATGCTTATTCAAATAGTTAATAGTTTTCATTGTAATTGACAGTACCAAAGAGACATACGAAGATTTTAATTTCACAAAATTAGTGATTTGGTGAAAATAAATCAACTTCGAAATTCAATGTTGAATTAAGTGACAACAATTAGGAACTTCATTTTGTTTAGAAAACTTCTCCTATTGTTGAGCTTTATAAAGCTATGCTATATATAGAGATTTTTAAAAAACATTTCTGCTTCAAATTACGGATGTACCTTCAGAAGGACGGAAATCGTTCAGACTTGGTAAGCGAAACAATTTTATTTTTATGATCGTTTATTTGAGCAAATATTATTTATTACCAATAATTTAATACCTAACTATTCTCTAGTAACATATTTTGTAAGAACTGTTCTCCCCTGTTCCTAATGGACGCCCGACACCTCTTTCCTACTTCAACCGTTGCGGTAGCCAGTTATTTGTTGTCAAAAATATTTTTCTTTTTTTTTTTTTTTGAAAAAAAACATATTTTTGCTTCAACAAATAAGTAGCTACCATAACTGTTGAGTTTATTTCAAGCAAAATATCGTTCTACGCCGACGACGCAAAAATTCACGCCTATCCTCTCACAAACCAGTTAACGCTTCAGGAGGACTTGGACTCTGTTTCTTTCTGGTGCTCTTGATGGTTACTTCCTTTAAATTCTGAAAAGTGTGTCGTGCTCATAATAGGTAAGAACAACCCACTCGCACCGAACCTCATTGATGGTCAACCATTACTTTCGGTGTTTTCCTTCAACGACCTCGGAATGATCGTAAACAGTACTTTAACTTCAAACTTGGTCCGATCATATTACTTCAATCTGTAAGCGTGCGAACTCGAAGTTATATTTTATTCGGAGGTGTTTCTCGCGAATCTCTTTTCGGCCGTTCTGTAGACTCTACACCACTTATGTGAGACCAGTTCTGTGAGTACGCTGGTCCAGCGTGGTACCCTGACTTGGATCGCGATAGGGCTATTCTGGAAAACGTCCAGAGAAGGGCTACTCGAATACCCTTTGGACTGAGAAGACCCTCTTACGAGGAAAGACTTTCTATTGCTCAATTAACCTCCTTCGAACTTCGCTGCCATCGTGGTGACCTGATTATTACATTTAAAATATTAAAATTCAATTTTGGAAATCACGACGTATACCGTTAATCGCGACAAACGTCTCAGAGGTCATCAGTTTAAGAAGCAGAACTTTTCTGCTAGGTCGATTTATTTGTTTATTTATTTTATTTATTCAGTCATGCTAATACACAGACTAATAGTGCTTACAGTCGTCACATAAGTAAAGAAAAGTATAGTAAAAAGTACACAAAGGTTTTTTCTTTTTAAATACATTAAGTAAACTTACATTAAAAACCATTGAGTTATTACACCACAATTCAACTTGTGCCGTACAAACAAAAACATACAACTATTACCTAAGTGTCCACTACAGAGGCGTATAAGCGTTAGAAGTCATTCAGAAATTCCGAGACAGAACTTCCTACCAAATAGGATCTCGACAGCGGGAATAATCTCAACGCAACCATTGTATCTGCTTCATCGAAAAACACATTCAAAAACAGTCTGTTATAGCGAAATTTTATCTTTATTTGTACATGCTAGTAGGTCAGTTATTTTGTAATTTCTCTGTTTTTGGGCATAATAGGGACCTGTCCCTCTGCCCTTATCAATATGTAATAATAATAATAATGTAAGAAAGAGCTGTCGGGCGTCCATTAGAAACTAGGGAGAAATGTTCGAACAAAATTTGTAACTACACGACCCTAGGGTATTCACAGAGTGGAGCCGGGATGTACGCTCATACGCTGGTAGCCGGGATGGTAACTTACTCGCTTACTAGATGTATTATTCTATAAACCGTGTACTAGATGAGTACATGGCAGAATCAGAGGGGGCACACGTTGACGCTCTGCGCTTTCTAGCAGGTCCAGCTTCTGTTGCTTGTTGTCATTCAATATGTGGCACACGGGACTGGCGTTATAAAAAGGCGGTTGCAAAATGCGCAGGCGCTAGCCGTTCCACATAGCTTTGAGCTATGTAAACAATCGGGGTAGCAATTATATTTCTATCCATCCAGGATCCCTGCGCCCATCGAGGTAACCAGCCAGGCTCCACTGTGCACGGGTACGTTGCCAACTGTGGGAGGATTGTTACATCGCAGTAAGCGAGTAAGCTACCATCCCGGCTACCAGCGTACATCCCGGCTCCACTCTGTAAATACCCATAGTGATGGAGTTCTGCTGCTCACGCCTTTTTTTTTCAGCTTGAAGAAAGTTTCATGGTGCTTAGTAAAGTGTCATGTGTTTTTCATTTCAAAATATGTCTTTAGTTTATACATTACATAAAGTGAACAAGGAAAATTCTTTAATAATTTAAAAAATTATCAAACAACTTTCCAAGGAAGCTGGTTATACGTATTCATCAACGCAAAATCTGCATTCACAATCGAACGGTGAACTATAGAAATTGTAAAGTCACCCTGACTCAAAATCTGCATACAGCTGTTTCGATCTTATTAGATCTCATCAGTGCAGCTCATTTGACTCGGAGTGAATTAACAAATTTCTAATTGTTCCCCAATACAAATCGTGGTCAGTAACACTGGCTGGATAACAATCCAGAGCGCCATCCCACCAAAGATATTGGGAAACAACAATTCACCGCTTAGACTGAAAATGCAGAAATTCGTCGCTTAAACACGTACCTCCTGATATGAAGATATCTACTCTACAACAGTGGTGTATATGATTCCAAGGCACACTAACATAGTGATTTAAAACCTTTGGATATACTCACGAGAGCGAGTCAAATAAGCTGCACTGATGAGATCTAATAAGATCGAAACAGCTGTATGCAGATTTTGAGTCGGGGTAACATGACAGTTTCTATAGTTCACCGTTCGATTGTGAATGCAGATTTTGCGTTGCTGAATACGTATAACCAGCTTCCTTGGAAAGTTATTTGATAATTTTTTTAAATTATTAAAGAATTTTCCTTGTTCACTTTATGTAATGCATAAAATTGACCATGGTCAACTAGTATGTTTTTCATGATCTTTAGTTTATTAATTAATTCGTCCCAATTCGTATATTATTGTTTGAATCATCAAAGGATTGCAGAATACTCTTTTTTTTTCTCATTAACTATTACTGTATAGTATGTATTGAGAAATCTAGGTCAGTTATATTTTCAGGAATGTATAGCATTGGTTCAGAAATGATTGACATAACTATGGACCGCATTCGAAAGACAGCAGAACAATGTGGTTCTTTGCAGGGATTTCTTCTATATAGGGCTTTCGGTGGTGGCACGGGATCAGGATTTGCAACACTGGTTTTGGAATATCTTTGTAGAGATTACGGAAGAAAACCGAAATTATTATTTTCAGTTTATCCATCGCCAAGGGTATGTTGATTTGAAAAGAGTACACTTCTATCTAAATATATCACTACTTTATCACAAATATATTAATCACCTGATCTTAAAAGTATTTCACTAAATTGTGATATATTCTTCATGCAATAAACGTCCTGAAATTTGGGAAAAGGAAAAACTCTCCCTTTTTAATTTATAGAAACGAAAATTATTCTCAGATACAGTTTTTGTTCAGCTTTTCCAGAAAATAATTTACGAACGTCTTGAAGATAATTTGTTTTTAATGTCTAGGTATTTTTAATTGAAACACCAGTGTATTTGCTAAGTACTTACGTCTAGAAAACTGAATGATAATTTCAAATAGCTTCAAAAAGATCAAAAAAATATTTTATGTTTAATCCAACAACATTTTTCTGAAATATTAGGAAGAATTCTTAACAGAAACTGTTCTCCTCTTTACTTCTCAAAATTGAAATAAATATACTGCTTTTAAAGTAGTTTAAATTTTTTCCAGATTTCCCCCATAATAGTTGAACCATACAATGCCACTTTAACAACGCATACTTCTATTGAATACGAGGATGCAAGTTTTGTGCTAGACAATGAAGCAATGTATGATATATTAGCCCGAAATTTAGATGTAGCAAGACCTACGTACACTAATATTAACCGTCTTTTAGGACAGGTAACGATGAATTCTCATATATATATATATATATATATATATATATATATATATATATATATATATATATATATATATATATATATATATATAAAGATATATATAATATATATATATATATATATATATATATATATATATTAAAACCCGGGGTAAATGTTAAATACAGGGGTTGATTTACACAAATAAGATTAACTATTTAGACCAATTCAGTTTATTGCTCCATACGTTAACAACTTGTTCATACGTTCAAGCATACTCGACGACTCCCTCGACTTGACTGTTCTCTCGTGCGCAGTAGTTCCCTCTTGCTGCATTGGTAAGGCGCATGACTGCTTGTACCACTCGTCCGTCCTGACGTAACAAATGATGGGGAGCGTAAAGGGGGTGTATAGGGATACCGTTAACACGGCCATCCTGTGATAAGTGCGTCCTCGCACTGTCCATCTGTAAGCACAAAGTACGAAACAGAATTTTCGTTATACCAAAATCAACCGATTTTTTTTTTTGGACAAAGTTGTATTGCCATTTTTGCATACTTCACGTCATATTTGAGTTTTTATAGCGTTTTTCTATATTATGTAACAGAATATAACATTTTCTATTTATTGCCACAAATTATGTAATGTAATGGTACCTACTACCTTTAAAACATACTGGTCCTACCCTTCATTAAAACATACTGAAACTAACCTTTTTTTTAATATATTGCCTTTTTGTAAAACATACTGCCTTTTCTTAAAGCATACTGGTACTAACCTTTTTTTTATAACTATTTAGACCAATTCAGTTTATTGCTCCATACGTTAACAACTTGTTCATACGTTCAAGCATACTCGACGACTCCCTCGACTTGACTGTTCTCTCGTGCGCAGTAATTCCCTCTTACTGCATTGGTAAGGCGCATGACTGCTTGTACCACTCGTCCGTACCTGACGTAACAAATGATGGGGAGCGTAAAGAGGGTGTATAGGGATACCGTTAACATATATATATATACAGTGCTTTCATGATGAAAGGAACAAATTCATTAAAAAATTAGGTTTCTATTTCATGTTAAAATCCTCGGACAGGTCGATTAGTATTTTTATTTGGGCATTTTTCGCAATAAAAATTTTGTATACAGGGTGTCTCATTCAAGAGCTATGGCTTTGTCATTAGTTTTTTTAAAGGTAATACCCTGTATATTATTTCACTTTACAATTCTACGATAAATTCTTATCACTTTTTGTGAACATACCATATGCCTCAACTCGATGGATTGCCAGAAACGGAGATAGTGGGTAATGAGAGGTACGATATGAAAACACACAAATGTAATTACTAATTTAATTTTTACATATGTTCAATCTGTTTGTCCGTTTACTTCGAGACATTTTTTGAAGTCGATTCAATGTTTCCCGTTGCACATTTTCAATTACTTCTGGACTGATAAGTCTTATTTCCTGCCTGATTCTCTCTTTTTAGATCATCAATATTATTTGGTCTATTCAAATAAACTTTAGACTTCAAATAACCCCATGAAGAAAAAATCCAATGGGGTTATGTCCGGTGATATTGGCGGCCACTCAATCGGACCTCTCCGTCCTATCCATCTGTTGGGAAAAGTTGCATCAAGAAATTGTCGAACAGCGATTGAATAGTGAGGAGGTGCCCCATCTTGTTGAAACCATATCTCGTTATTAGGTATGTCAGGATCTTGTGGGTTAGGAAACAAAACAGCTAAAGCCGGAATGAGTTCGAACTGGAGAAAGATCAAGTAGACCTCGCCGTTTAGTGTTCCCTCAAAAAAAGAGGGACCGACTATACGATTTCGAACAATCGCTGCCCATGTATTAATTTTTTTGAGGCCGCTGTGTGTGGCATTCTTGCATCCAATGAGGATTCTCGGTCGCCCAATACCTACAGTTTTGTCTGTTGACGTGGCCATTTAAAGTAAAGGTGGCTTCATCAGAAAAATTTTGTTTTGGAATGAAATGTAGATGTTGATTATGAATTTCAAGAATCTGCTCACAAAACTGTACTCTGCGGTCAAAATCGTCTTCTAATAATTCATGTACCAGCTTAATTTTATAGGGATGATACTTATTTACCTTAAGTATTTTATGCACGGACCCTACTGATAAATTGAAATTATTGGAAATTGTAGTAATGGATGTATGAGGGTTATCTTGGGTTTCTAGTAGAACGTTCAGCACTGTTTCTTCAGATACTCTCGGTGGTCTTCCTTTAGGTAAATCTCTAACGTGGCCGTATCTCCTGAATTTTGATTCAATTTTGCTGACTGTCGATCTAGTAATTGGCGGACGATCAGGATGATTTTCATTGAATAGATTGCAGACTTCTTCTTCTTGTGAACGCACCCTATCTCCAAAACCAATCATCATAAGTACTTCAATACGTTCTCTCTCAAGTAATTGCATTTTCTTAAACAATGAAGTAGTGTAGTGCCTGGAGCGTTAAAAACGTGAAAACTGCGGACTATACAGCACCAGTGAATGAATTCAGATGGTACATGTGAAATTTCATTCTTCAGATTTAATGACAATGTTTACCTAAATTTTTTTTTTGTACTTTTAATCCACATTTTAAATCTCCAGGTGCTCCACTATCTCCGTTATAATCTGGGAATCCATCAAGTTGAGGCATATGGTATGTTCACAAAAAGTGATAAGAATTTATCGTAGAATTGTAAAGTGAAATAATATACAGGGTATTACCTTTAAAAAAACTAATGACAAAGCCATAGCTCTTGAATGAGACACCCTGTATACAAAATTTTTATTGCGAAAAATTCCCAAATAAAAATACTAATCGACCTGTCCGAGGATTTTAACATGAAGTAGAAACCTAATTTTTTAATGAATTTGTTCCTTTCATCATGAAAGCACTGTATATATTTATATATATATATATATATATATATATATATATATATATATATATATATATATATATATATATATATATATATATATATATATATATGTATATATATACCTATATATAAACTAGGGTCCCTAACTTCTTAGTTTTTAAGATACAGGGTGTTAAAGGTGAATGTGGTTTTTGGTGAATATTTTCGAAAGCTGTTAAGGTAATTGAATATAATTTGGTGCAGTTACGAAACTTTTTACGATCTATTCAATGAACGAAGAGTTAGTATTGCAATATTTTCAGGAGTAAGTAGTGCAGTGTAGTATTGGCGAAAAATTTTTAGTAACTTTTAGTTCAAAATTAGAAAATATAAAGCTTTTTGTACAAATAAGATACCCTTCTCATACCTCGCTAGGAAGCAGCATTTTTGTGAAAAATGCATTTGAATATTTCTTTACGAATTTATTGTTGTCAACCACGTATCCTACATCGAAAAATAGATATAAAACTTCATATAAACTAGGTTCCACAACTTCTTCGTTTTAAAGGTGAAGGCCCTATAACGGGTTTTTATGAATATTATATTTGAAATCCCTATTCTAGTCTAATGCGAAGTGTGGTGCTGCATTTTCTTAACAAGGTCAGCAATTCTTGGTGTTGTCTTGAAAGTGCGCAATCACTTTTTTGCCTTTTCATTTGAATTTCTCAAATATGAAATTTTTATTTTAAAGCCCAAAATTTGTAGGCTCTCGCGCCTCCCAATGCCCCTCCCCTCGGTTTGGGAGCCACTGAACTAAACATCAAGGAACAATTATTTAAGGTTTACTTATTCTAATATTAAGATAAGATGCTCGAAAAGGTTGCGCTGCTCATGAAGGCATATTTGGGCTCTACGGGTAATCGCATGTGAAACTTGCGAAGCTTCAAAATGGTTTTGCCGTATTTGATTTCTTGCCAAACGTATTATTTCACACAAATCCTCCTCGTTGTCCACTTCTGTTGCGTATACTATATCTTTCATACGGTCCCAAAAATAGTAGTCTAGTGGATTTAAATCCGGCGATCGGGGTGCCCACGGAATAGGACCACCTTTTCTATTCGCTCGTCTAGCCAAATCCTAATATTCACGCAATAATGGGCTGGCGCACCGTCGTGCTCTGCCATTACATAAACTACGTGCAAAGAGGACTTCTGCTAATTCTTCTATTTGAAAACCTCAGCACTACTACTAAATAGATTTTTTTTTCCGGCAACAAGCAGCACAATTAAGAACTGGGCGATTAATAATTGACAGCTAATTTTTCTTCACCAAGCAACTCAAAAAACGTCATTTGTTTCCAGGTCTACTGATTATTTTTTTCTCGATTTGCACATTGAAAAACAAAAAATTAATTCGTAAAGAAATATTCAAAGAAAAAATGCAAAATGCTGCTTCCTAGCGAAGTATGAGAGGAGTACCTTATTCGTACAAAAAGTTTCATATTTTCAAATTTTGAAGTCAAAATTACTAAAAATTAATCACCAAAAAATTCGGGCCAAATTGTTTGCAAATACCCCCCTGCACTATCCACTCCTGAAAATATTGCAATACTAACTTTTAGTACATTAAATAGAGCGTAAAAAATGTTGTAACTGCAACAAATGGTATCTAATTACCTTTACCTACAGGTTTCGAAAATATTTACAAAAAATCACTATCAGGTCTTCACCTGAATCGAAAATTTGATTGCTTTTAACGCCACCAAGACACAACACAAGCAACCACATCCCTTATCGATCCTCAAATTATTAAACCAACAAAGAAACGGTATCTTTTGTGAAATTGTGTTAATTTCAATCTAACCTGACACGAACATATCTCAACCATTGCTAAGTCTGCTGAATAGAGACTTAGTTATATTTATCGTACTAGAGGACTGTTTACGTCTATGCGGGCTATTATTGCTTCATAAGGCTCAAGTTCATCCAGCATTGGAATCAACTGGATATAGGCTAAGTTGTCTTTTTCGTGTTGAAAATCTGTTTACGTCTATGAAACTATTATTGCTTTATAAGGCTCAAGTTCATCCAGCATTGAAATACTGCTCTCATTTTTGGAGTTCTGCGACTAAGTACTCTGGGTGCATTCGCGTTGGACGCTTACACGCTTTAAGCGCTCACGCTTAGAAACACAGATCATTAGCGTTCGTGTTGGCCTACTAGCGCTCAGACCAAGCTAGTTAGTCGAGTACTTAGCGTACGCTGGCTAGTATTTGGGAGGTATCGGGTTCAAACCCCTGGGCCGACTGGTCTGCCATGAGTTTTTTTCAGAGGTTTCCTCATGGTAATGTAAGTCACTGCTTACAAACTTATAAGGCGAACGCTGGGCCAGTATTAATCCTCTGAACCCTACCCACACTTCCTATGTTCCATAAATATCCCGTCTCACATATTCTTAATGCACTTGTACAGACAAGTGTATCCTCTGATCTGGCTGAAGGAGTTAATCCCAAACTCAAGCTGCCCGCCTCCCTGACACATACTTCAGAGAGGAATGAAACACGTGTGTTTCCTTTTTCCTAGCGCTTAGAGACGCTCACGCTTTGGCTTTGAGCATTAGTTATTTCAACATGGCGATCTTATTTTTACTCTTAGGTATGCAAAAGCACGATAGTTCACGTAAACACCGTGCTTTGACATTTCCCTATAAATATATTAATTATGAACAACAAAAGTTCGGTTAGCTTACGCTTATTGTTAAGCGTTTGTGAGCGCGAGTCGACCACAGAAAACGAATCTTACGAGCGCTTAAAGCGTGTAAGCGCCCAACGCGAATGCACCCTCTTTGAATCTGCTTGAATGAGTGGGGCTAACAGGCGACCCGTCATTGATCGCTCAGCTTCATTCCCTCGAACATCGGAGGAAGGTTGCCGACTTGTGGTCCTTTCACAGATATTATCATGACAGGTGTACTGCTGTCATTGCCCCCATTATTCCACTGGGAGCACAATTCACTCGTCCCAGATAATACACACCAATTTGTCGTGTACAGCCAGAACATCGGTCTATCAAAGTGCATTTCTGAACTAAACTGTAAACCTATGGAACGTTCCAGCTTCATAGGTGTTTTCGGTTTTCTATGACTTGCAACGGTTTGAATTCGGCATAAACCGTCATTTGTTGAAATCATCAGGGGGTGCTTGAAACGTTATAAGTTTTCGCAGTTTCCAAGAGTTGCTCATTAAAAAATCTTGCAAAAAAAGTTTGGATTATTACGAGTATTGTGGATTTACAAATGAAAAAGTGGTATTAAGGGTCCTGCCAAAAAATAAAAAATCTTGCCGCTTGCACTTTGTCTTGAATACGATAGCGGTTACTATAAAACTTCCTTCGCTATTTGCGAAGATCATAACTTGAAAATAACTCAGATAAGATACTGAATTGTAGTGGCAGATCAAAAGATAAAATACAAAGAAATTGCATATTATGTTTGAGTATGATAATCAAGATCGAAAATATATTTGGGCAAATTGGAAAAAATGAATAGAAAAGCAGGAAAAGAGGAGATAAAAGAACGTTATAGAAAATAACAGAAAAATTATTATATATCGAAAACAACAGTTCAATGGTAACTGCTCAGAAAGGGAGGCTATGTTTGATAAATTACGGAAACAAAAAGCAATACCTAAGTAGAATTAGAAAAATTACAAAAAAAAGTGAAGAAAGCAATACGTATTCACAGAACTAACGAAAAAAGTGAGGTTCCTCAGAATCTCTAATTTGTGGAAACACAGATAATCGGACGAATAAAGATCGTACCAAGTTGGTAAAAGAATAATGCAAAATGATTATTCAGTTTAAGGAAGCTAAACAAAGTATTATATATAAGATATGATTAATTACATAACAAATTGATACCAGAGAACAATATACATCCCTGTACTGGAGACTTCGAGAAAGGCAGTAGATCTAAAACAAAAATCTGACTAAATGGTAACATCTAGTATTTTGAAGAAAGGTAACCAGGGGATGGGCAAGTAGGAAAAATGACGAAAGGTATAATGCAGATAGATTAAAGATCAAAAATATAGGAGAAATCATCATCAATACACGAACTTTCAATTTTTGATATGTTGTTTTATGTGTTAGATATGTTGTTTTATGTTTTATTATGTTAGAATAAAAATGCTGAAAGTTTAGGCAAGACCGAAGTTAGTTTTGAAACTGTTGATTTGGATATACCTCAATATCGAAATTGCATTCGAATATAAAGTTATATAACCAGAATATTCATTCAACATCACAATTTGAAAATCCGGGAGTTCACAAATTTAAATTTCCCCTGTATGTAAAGATGGTCAATCATTCAAGACAAACTCATCACAAGAAATACCCATACAATATCTAAAACATGCAGAAAAATATCAAAAGGAAACTAGCTGAATTATTCAGTATTTCAGGTAATTATAGAAAACGTCAAGACACCAAGATTCATAATCTGCATACGAGGATATATTGAAAAATTCTTAGCCTACTATAGAACCAAACAAAATTTCAATGTCAAAATATTTTATTACTCAACATATTCTCTAATTGTACATTTATTACCGCGAACCTGCAAAGTCTAACCTTTCAAAAAAAATGTTTCTTCTTGCTCTGCAAACCAGACCTCCACAGCTTTTATTACCTCCTCGTTGGAAGAAAATTTACGACCTTTTAAACTTTTTTTCAGTTGAGGAAAGAGATGATAGTCGGACGGAGCCAAATCTGTTGAATAAGGGGGTGTTCTAGTAATTCAAACCCTAAATCACGGTTTTTTTGCATGGCAACATGATATTTGTGTGCAGGGGCGTTGTCCTGCAAAAACAAAACACCTTTGGATAGCTTTCCGCGTCTTTTCTCTCTAATTTTTTCCCGTAGAGTGGTCAGTAATGTCGAATAGTAATCTCCAGTTATTGTTCTACCCTTATCTAAAAAATCAATCATGATTACGCCATGGCAATCCCAAAAAACGGAAGCAAGAACTTTTCCAGCAGATTTTTGGACACGAAACTTCTTAGGTCTTGGAGAACCGGAGTGTCGCCATTCCATCGATTGCTGCTTTGTTTCTGGATCGTAGAAATGTACCCAAGCCTCATCCATAGTAACAATTCGTATTAAGAAGTCTACATTGTTTTCAAATCGAGCACAGATCGAACGCGATTCAAACATTTGGGGATCCATTTTGCAGCAATTTTTCTCATGTCCAAATTGACGTGAACTATATGATGAACGCGTTCGTGTGAAATATTCAGTGCTTCAGATATCCGTTTAAGCCCAATTCGACGGTCTGTTAAAATCATGTCATGAACTGCATCGATATTTTCGGGGACTGACACAGAAACTGGCCTTCCCGATCGGTCATCATCTTCAATGGAAAATGTACCTCTTTTGAAGATTGCAGTCCAATTTTTCACGGTCGCATACGAAGGACATTGATCACCAAGGTTATTAAGCATATCTTCGTATATCTGCTTACCTCTTAACCCTTTTAAATACGGGTACTTGATAATGGCTCGATACTCCAATTTTTCGATTTTCAAAATTTCGGTGGACATATTTTTTCTTTTAATTTATTGCGTAACTCTGGTTTACTTTTTTGACGTCAAACTTTACACTGACACTTCTAATAAGTTATTGTTCGTTGCTATGGTAACGCAATATTTTGTTTATGCAGGGAACTGGTCTAGGCTAACTAGATATCAATACATCCTCGTACAACTGCGTCGATCTTATTAAATATGTTGAGTGCAGCTCATTTGAATCGTAGTAACATATTTCTAGTTATTTCCCAATGCAACTCGTAGGCGAAGTACTATATGGATAATAACCCATAGCGCTCTCCGCCAAAGATATTGGAAACCAACAATTCACCGTTTAGATGGAAATTCTACGCCGAAATTTCTGTACTCATTTCTTTTCATATTCTTCATTTCATTAATCGCCGCAAAAGAAGCAACAATTTTAAAGACAAATGCTGATTCATTGAATTGAATTGGCATTTACTTGGTGAAAGTTGATATTCATAACTTTATAAAGAAATTTAAAGAAACTAACTTTTCACAGGTAAAAATTCAGTTCTTTTTATAAAGTTATGAAATGCTGATTCACTTACGCGAGCTCTAGTAAAATGAGGGACTAGGTTTCTTTTGTGTTCATATTGACATTTTCAAAAGTTTGCGTTTTTGAAAAGTCGCCATATCTTTCTGGTTATCAGAATTGACGATTTTTCGATGAGGCATTTTTTTAAAGTTTTTTGAAGACTTTTACTTTTTGAGATATAACACAAATTTGATATGCCATATTTCATTTTTTAAAATCTACATCTAATATCCTTTTAAATGATGTATCACTCGCAATGTTTATCATTAACTTTCAATATTTCACGTTTTAAAAATTACCATAGTGGGCTGCGACTTTGACATTGTGTGTAACACAAAAAAAAATTCTAAATCAAGTGAGTTATGCCTTCAAAACTGCTTTTAAAACTTTCATCAAAGTGAGCTTTGAGAAAAAAAAGTCTTTGGTTATATCAACCTACAAATGACATGGTAACAAAGTTATACCTACTTACTGTCATTTCCGAGCAAAAATTTATTCAAATTTCTCAACATTTGCAAGTATGATATGCTCAAATGTCTCATAGAGGCAAATGAATATACCTATAACTTTATCTTTGCGAATGTATCATGAGCGATATTCAATGAGGAGTGAACCTTTTGGTAAAATATTTGGCCGACTGAAGCAAAACCTAATATCACATGGTTCATTTAAGAAACCAAGAACAAAAACCTATTGAAATCTAATGATAGACAGAGAACTAGAGGAATTGACAGTTTTGGACGAAATAAATCTTTCTCCAAACACCAGATTTTGCCAGAGCAATGAAATGGGAATAATGGATTACTGAAGTAGATAGAACAACAGTAAGAAGGATTTTGAAAAAGCATAAAACTGTCAATTAATCTAATTCTTTATCTATAATTACATTTCTATAGGTTTTTGGAACATATTATGTTAGGTTAATATTTTACCCAAACGTTGCCTACTCTTTGGATATCGCTCATGAGACATTCACAGTGATAAAGCTATATTTTTATTTCGCCTCACTTGAGCATATCATATTTTTCGAAATGTTGAAACATTTTAATAAATTTCTGCTCGAAAATTACAAGTAATTCTTTGTTACCATGCCAATATTTGTAGGTTGATATACCCAAAGACTTTATGTTTTTGTCAAAGCTCACTACGATGAAACTTAGTTTTGAAAGCAGTTTTGACGGCATGTCTTACTTTATTTAACCCTCTCGCTCACCTTGTCCTCAATTGAGGACAACCTACTTTGGATTTTTTCCTATGAAGTGCCGCTTGCTCTTTCTTGTTCTCAGTTGTGGACATCATATACTTCCAAATGAATATATGTGCTGCCATCTACAAGCTGATGGAAAAAAAATTCATTCATTTGAAATATAGGTTTCCGTAGGGTAGCTGTGACAGCAGTGTAGCGCTCTACTGTTTATTTTTTTGTTAGTTATATTCGTTAGACCACGTGTTTGAAAACTGTTTCTTCACGTTCACAATAAGTGTAGACTTGTTCCAAAGTAATTGTGTTTGGTGATTTTTGTGCATATTGTAATCAGCGATTTTTGAAAGTGTGGTGTCCTAATTTGAGGACATTGTGAGCTAGCGGTAAACGCAACATCTAGGTAAATATAACAGCATTTTTATTTTATTTCTGCAAAAGTTAAATTTTATACATTTTAGTACTTCGAAAATGGACCATTCATGAAATACCATACTCTGTAATGTTATTTTAATAAAACATATTAATATTTTACCCTCTGAACATATTTCTGAAATTTTTTGTCTTCCATCAGCTCATGATGTCCTCAATTGGGGACATGTCATAGTGCCCATCAGCCCATGATGTCCTCAATTGGGGACATGTCATAGTGCCCAAACGGAGGATTTTGAAAATCTGAATTTAACATCAAAAATTTTCAAAAAATCATAAGTTGCATCACAGTAAATTTCAGATTTTTCGCTCCAATAGTTTTAATTCGTGACCGAGAGGGTTAAAAGAAAGATATATTTTTGTGTTACACACAATGTCGAAATCGCACCCAACTATGGTAATTTCTGAAAACGTAAAATATTGAAAAAACTAATAATCAAAACTTTGCGTGTGATACATCATTTAAAAGGAAAACTGATGTAGATTTTAACAAACAAAAATAAATGCCATGTTCCATAAGAAAAAATCGATAATTTTGATAATAAAAAAGATATTGTAAAATTTGTATAATATTTTATATGGAAATGTGGTATGATGCGTTCTTATTTCAAGGTATTACATTATTTAGTTTGTATATTTTTTGATTGATGTGTGTTTATTTTTATGATTAACATTGTTTAGTTCCTATATCTTTCACTTTGTCAGTAAAGTGTATAATTTTTAAAGTCAATAAAGCATATTTTTATTTGATTTGATATGGAGACTTTTCAAAAATGCCAACTTTTGAAAATCTCCCTGTTGCTGGAAAAGACTAGACGTATCAAGAAGCGGTTTTCATATTTAAACTTGTCTCGAAAATCAAATCCAGGACGTGTGTATTCGTTTTTCGCTATCTATGCTAGAAGTAACCTAAATCCCCAAATCCATCGAAATTGGCCCATCCTGTACATATGCAGCGTAGTCGTGCATATTATTGAGAAAACAACTTTAGTGAATTTAAGAATCGATTTTTTTTAGAGATGGTAAATATAAAGAAAAAATGTATAGGGATTTATTTAAAAACTAAGTTTCGATAAAAATACAGAAAAACCATTTTCGTGAAACTTGACCTTGCATAAAATGTTTCGCACACATGGAATCGATGGGAACTTTTCACAATTTCTTCAAAATTTTATCCGTTTGTGTAAATTTTCAGCATTTTGGGAATTTATGCGAAGGAATCCCTATTTTTCGGGCTAACTTGACCGGAGTATAACCTACCTACGGGCTATGCCATTTCTATTTGAAAAGTATCACAGCTCTATGATGGTCTATGGATTTAATATTCTCTCTCTGGTCATAACCTATGATAATAAAAATGAGAAATGACAAAAATCATAACAATTTGGTTGAGATTCTGAGATACTTTGTATGATAATGAAATTATACTTACCCAATGTTACAACTCTGTCAAAATTAATTTTTAACATATCTCCTCACAAAAGAACTATAATGACCACTTCGTCAAGGGCTGAAAAAGCAATAGAAAAGTTGAAAGTCAATCCATACTTTGAAAAGTATGCCGACAAAATTGCAAAAATTCAAGAAACCTCACCAGAAGAACTATTAAAACGAATTGAGTTAACTGAGAAAGAGAAGAATGATAGAAGAAAAGCAGTGGATAGACAGTATTCCCAACTCCTGAATCCAAAAAAAGCATCTGATAAAGAAAGAAATATTGTTTCTGAACCCCTTGATAAGTATATGAAAGTTGAAACTGTGAAGGATAAATCAGCTGATGAAATTTCTGAAATATGGAAACAGTTTCACTTACTTAAAGAATGTAATATTGCTGCAACTATTCCAAAAAAAGATTTTATAGAATTCCGAAGAAAGTCGGTTCTTTACAAAACATTTTTATTTCCTCTTCCCAGAACTCAAGGATATGAATTTATTTTGTCGCAAATAGAGGGAAATTGTGTTCACTTGACACCACTTTTATATTTTCAGGTTCATAAAGAAAATGCTCCGGAATGTTTAACTATAAAACATTATACAGAATTTATGGAAGAGAAAGGCATTGTACTGATGAAAGGTGAATTTGATCCTAAAGTTATTGATGCTAAAGAAGCATTATGCTTGGCCAATCAAATTCAACTTTATTATTGTCAAAATGAAAAAAATAAAAATGAATTATTAGAGGTATTCACACATAAACCAGATGAATTTAAACATACTGATGTAATTAAAGAAATTGAGAATTTAACTTTATAAAAACATTCAAATTCTAGAGGAAATAAATTTGTAAATAATCATAAAAATAATGTACATACAACATAGATACATAACTTAATATGCTTGTAATAGTTTGTTTTAAAAATAAAAGCAATAAATTCATTCAAATATTTACTGAATTTCACTCGGAAATGTTCCTATGTTTGTCCTTGTAATATGAAATTGAGGGTAACGTCAAGACTGACCCGAACAGTTTTTGGGACTTTGTAAGATCTAAGCGTGCGAAATCTGGTATTCCATCGAGGGTGTTGTATGAGGGTCGTGTTGTTGGTGGCGCCCGGGAGGTGGCTAATGTGTTTGCTTCATACTTTACCTCAGGGGTCCATGGAGCCTGACCCAGATATTAGTTACGGTAACTTTACATTTCCCACTATCTCCAAAGAACGGTTTCAAACTAGCATCAAGAGGTTAAAGTCAAAAAGATCCACTGGTAGCGATGGAATTCCCTCATACATCTATAAGGGATGTTCTGATGTCCTGTGCGCACCGTTAATGATAATTTTCAATATGTGTCTAAAGTCGTGCACATTCCCTGAACAAATGAAGATTGGGATTGTAACCCCGGTCTTCAAGTCAGGAGATGTAAGTGTGGTCAATAACTATAGGCCAATTGGTGTTCTGCATTCATTGGCGAAAATATTTGAGGGTATTCTATACCAGGACATCCTGGACTTCTTTGTGAATGATTTTTGCCCTGAGCAGCATGGCTTCCTACCGGGTGCCTCAACCGTTACCAACCTAACCATTCTGGCGGAGGCGGCTGCTAGGGCTATAGATAATGGAGAACAGTTGGATGTTGTGTTGACAGATTGTGCGAAGGCTTTCGATAGGGTTGACCATGGATTGCAGGTTGCTAAGCTGGGCAAATTTGGTTTTTCAGCGGATGCATGTAAATTTATGAAATCATATCTTACCATGAGACCTCAGCAGGTTAAAATGGGTGGGGAACTATCTGAGCGGTACATGGCGACCTCCGGGGTGCCACAGGGCAGTAACCTTGGACCCTTGTTATTTTCAATTTTCATAAATGACTTACCTGATCGTGTGGGGCATTCACAAAGCCTCCTTTTTGCCGATGACTTCAAGTTGTTTAGACACGTATCATCTGCTGATGACTGTCGTCGACTGCAGAGTGATTTGGATTCTGTGTTTCAGTGGTTTAGCGAAAATAGAATGTCGATAAATATTAGCAAGTGTCATGTATTGTCCTTCACGCGCAGAAAACAGTTCATGAGGTTTGACTATATGATAGATTCTTCATTGTTGAGTAGGGTGAGTAGCTGTAGGGACCTTGAAGTATGCTTTCAAACAAACTTAAACTTTATTCAGCATTATGAAAACATTGTGAATCATTCATACAAAATTCTTGGTTTCGTAATTAGAAATACCCGGTATTTCAAAGATATCAAAACGATAATAACATTATACAATTCACTGGTAAGACCTAATTTGGAATATGCTTCACTTGTCTGGGCGCCACGGTCCGCTGTTCATGTTGACATGATTGAAAGAGTACAAAAGAGATTCCTAAGATATCTATATTTAAGAGCACACGAAACCTATCCCTATATGGTTTCTTATAGGAGTATGTTAGCTGAATTTGAGATGGTGAGATTGAAGGTCAGACGAGACCTGAATGATGTGTTGTTTATATACAATGTTGTCAACAACTTGAAGTATAAGAAATTTTCTCTAATTAACAGCATGTCATTCAGAGTTCCAAAGATCAGTTTGAGAGTCAGGGAAAGAAGTCTATTCCAATGTGTGCCTGTAGGTGTTTCCCCTGTGAATAGAATGTTGAGTGAGTGTAATGAAGTGATAAAGAAATGTGATATAGATCTCTTCACTACTTCAGTGAGGCAGATTAGGGCTGTAATTTTAAATTGAATGTCGTAAAATATGTACTGATATATACGTTATGTTATTATTCTATATCATTGTATCATTCTATGTATTATATTTTGTTCATGTCTCTTTTGTCTTTCTTTCTCTTTTAATTAATCTTAGTACGTAGTAGTGTAGCTGGTGAGCACTCATACATGTAATTACAATAGATTGTGTTTGTAGGAGTATAAATAAATAAATAAAATAAAAAAATCCAATTTTATTTGCTACTAGTATTGAGAACAAAAAGCTAGAAACTTATTTATGCCAAACTATGTTTCACAAGAAATGTTTGTATTAAAAATCAAAATCATGGGATTCAGCAACATTGGATCTCTATTGCACTAACAGAAACTCTGGTAATTTGGCAAGATGCTGGGTGTACTGAGAAGTATGTTATATTTGAGCAGCTTCTAAAAAATAGCATCGTAAGTTTATACAATAAAATTCTGTAAGATACCAGAAATTTTTTGGGTTTAACACAATCTGTTCATGAAAGTTATTGACGAATTCCTAACGGGGCTATTGTTTAAATTGTTTGTTGATACTCTAACATTCACCACTCTACGATTGAATAGGAGTATTATTTACCAACTCAAACATGTATATATATTTATAATGTATCTTGACCATAATCATAAATGTTTCGGGATGCTGTTTGTGAAAAATTTTATTTATTTATTTCATCAGGAGAAAAACAATGAGGTTTCCAGTATTTAATTTGAGTTCCTTTAAGCGTTCATGGTCTGAAGTTAAATCTCTTTTTGGCCAACGTTGAAGATGATCTAGAGATTTATTAATAATTTTCAATACTCGTTATTTCCTAAATTAAATATTGTTTACCTATAATATACAAACCTAACAAGCCATTACTGCAAATTTTTATCTCCATTGACACTATTACATGTAATATTTAAAAACACTTATTCTGAAATTATTTTCTAAAGTTAAGTGATCCACATAAAATTTGTCATATAAACGAGCCAGTTATTATACATGCAAACTCATCTGCAGGTAATAGAATCACTGCTCTTCCATTGTATGATAATAGCATATTACCTTTTCGATAAGATGAAGAATAACGGCGATACGACGGGGATCCTAAAATGCAACATTTTCAAAAATGCCCTATATCTTAAAAACTAAGAGGGGTATTAAAATTCTTAATAAATTCGATGGACGATGAATCAACTCTGTGGTAGTTCATATTTATATTAAAAAAATTAAATAATAAGAAATTAACTTGTCTAAAAACCACAAAATGAAAATAACTTTTTATTCGACTAGTTTCGCCTGTTACAGCATTATCAAGACTGAATACATAATTGCAAAGACATCGCTTGAAAATATATAAGTATTTCGGTTCGGTACCTGGGGGTGGTAAAATGTAATCGATGGGTCCAAGTTATCAGAGATTTAACAGTGGGGAGTGGTTTAAGTCTAACTGGTCATTAAGAAGAAAAATCCCATAATTACATTCTTCTTAATGACCAGTTAGACTTAAACCACTCCCCACTGTTAAATCTCTGATAACTTGGACCCATCGATTACATTTTACCACCCCCAGGTACCGAACCGAAATACTTATATATTTTCAAGCGATGTCTTTGCAATTATGTATTCAGTCTTGATAATGCTGTAACAGGCGAAACTAGTCGAATAAAAAGTTATTTTCATTTTGTGGTTTTTAGACAAGTTAATTTCTTATTATTTAATTTTTTTAATATTAAAATTCTGTTGACGGCATCTTCAGTTTTACAAAAAAAAGTAGAACAGTGTCGCGAAAATCGCAACCCCCTATCTTCAAAAATAACGGAGATACCATTCAGAAGTACCCAAAAATGAGACACCCTGTACATTCTGCATTCTGATCCGCAATTTTGTGACTTTCACGTTCCACTTTTTTGTGTTGAATTCCGTAAACACATTTGAGTTTGAATACATGATACCACTATTAATTTTCACCATTCTGGCTAACACTTCGAGGCTACTCGTCGTTTTCTTCTGTTTTTGTAATATTCCTTTTTGCGTGGTTTAAATTTCCTTGCTAAGAACACCATTCTTAATCACTTCTATCTGATAATCACTTCCTCGAAACAGTGAACTCGTTCACACAGTAAAATAAAGTGGGAGTATCTGGCGAGCGTAGGTAAACCATAAGTTCATAAGTAGAAAAAGTCTGAATATTTGGTAATATAATAATAATTTATTTTCCTTTCTGACAAAATAACATTTGTATAGGAATATGCCAAAGCCGTTGGGTAAAATACAGGCAAAATATTTTCAAGGTTATACCGAAACCAGATTAAAATAGTAACACTGTATTTTATTAAATTTTTTAGATTCTACGTTCAAGTTTGGGTACAACGACCTATACAGGGTGTTCTACAAGCTCTATGACAAACTTTGACAGAAGGTAGGTTGCTTGATTTTGAACATATTTCTTCTAATAAACATGTGTCCGATTCGTTTTTGTTTAGAAGTTACAAGCATTCAAACTTTATCAACAGTTGATAATAAAAATTCAAATTAAATGATAATCACAGAACTAAAGACTATAAAAAATGTCCACCCTCAGCTTGAATGCAAGCCTCACATCGACAAACTGAAGATTCGGTCATTCGAAGAATGAGATTTGGATCATTTCTTATTTGGCTAGCTGCATACCCATATATAGACACAATATCTGCATATTCCTCAGTGGAGAATGAATGCCTACGTTTTTTTATTGAAGCAGGTGTATATTTTATAAGTGTGCATTGTTTAACATGCTAAGTGACTTTCTGTCACTTCCTGGTTGACTGAAAAAATTACGATTCTTCAAATGCTTGTAACTTCTAAACAAAAACGAATCGGACCCATGTTTATTAGAACAAAAATGTTTAAAATCAAGTGGCCTACCATCTGTCAAAGTTTGTCATAGAGCTTGTAGAACACCCTGTAGTTACACTATCTGGAAATAACAGGCCATTTAAGTTTGAAAACACGTTTTCTCACTCATTCAAAAATTGTTAGTAAATTCTATATTCTAACTTAAAATTAGCCTATTATTACCCCTAGGCGAAGCTAAAGAGGTTATAGTCTCACGAAAAAAAGTTGGGATCTGGCCCGATTTTAAAAATTCCAACGGATATTGATAAAACACATATGATTTCATAAGGGAATTTTTATTCCAAATTTTTCCCCACGAAGAATAAAAAAATATAGCGTTTTTTAGATAGCCATTACGACATGCGCATGCACAGAGGGGTTTTATCATTCCTAGTGCTACGCAGTAGGATGTCCGGATGTTTGTTTAAAAAAAATAGTTGGATTAAAAAGTATATTCTGGTAATTTTGTGTACACTAATAAAACGATAAAAAAATTTGCAGGTTATTTCCACGATAACAGCATCATTGAGATTTGCTGGAGCTGTCAATGTCGATCTTCAAGAATTCCAGACAAACTTGATTCCCTATCCAAGAATTCACTTTCCCCTAATCACCTACGCACCTTTCATATCAGCAGAGAAGGCATACCATGAAACACTGACTACCGCCCAACTGACTAACTCTTGCTTCGAGCCTGCCAACCAGATGATAAAATGTGATCCTAGAAAGGGAAAATACATATCTTGCTGTCTTTTCTATCGTGGCGATGTAACACCTATCGATATAAACAATGCTATAAGTAATATTAAAACTAAACGAAGTATTTCCTTTGTGGATTGGTGCCCTACTGGGTTCAAGGTAAGTGAATACGTTATTTTACCATTAAAGTTAGAGAATCACCAACTCTGAGACAGTACGAGAGCTGTGAACTATTAAGTTATCATGCAAATTGAAATTGATAACAGATAATAGTCCAAGAGCCAGCGACGATCAGACCTTCGTTATTTTATAAAACCTGAAACTTTCTCTGAGTATTTGTCTAGTATGGGTAAAAAGAATCCCCGATTATGAAGTTTGGAAAATGGTGGCTTTGGATGGTAAGAGGTAGCAAAGTTGTAAAAAATTGCACCTTAGTTTCGTTAAAGTATAAAGCTCAGTTTTTATATATTTCATTTGGACTAATATCAGAAGTCACGTCGTCCATTGTCAGACACTTAGTATGGTTGCAACCCCCTGTCAGACACCCTTAAATTATATTGAATTGTAATTAAACTTACGTTATATTATAAAGGCTGAATTTTTCGTATGTTACTTAAGGAACTACTAAAAGCTGTTTTCCCAGTGGTCAGACAGTTTAGATGGTTCTTACACCTTGTCAGACACATTGAAGGTCTACTGTAGGTGCGAGAGCGAAGTATATACATGCAAGCGGGCGCGAGTGAAATAGCGCGTTCGGTCTATTGCGATCTGTCACTGCGCATGTTTCATTTACTCAGTAATATGTTTTTTGAATTTATGGAAAAATTTCATAATATAGAGTTATTTCTAAATCATGATATATAATTTCATTCAGAATTAAATATTCAGAAAATAGATAATTTAGGAAAATGTTCATGCCAGAAAAGAAATAAATCAAAATTCTGATGAAATAATCAATAAAATATTGGAGGATTACGTTTTTTTTTTAAATTTAATTGTAGGTTGTAGTTCCATTGGTTTAGAAATAAAAGTTGATACTGATATTGTTGAACATTCTGTTGGTAAAGACTGTAAAAATGAGAACTTCCTGGAGAAGTTGAAGGTCGCAGTTCTATTGATTGATAAATTGAAGTTGATTGTGATGTTGATGATTCTGTTGAAGACTGCGAATCAGTTAGGTCTATGGTCAACTCAGGTATCAATGACGTGGCTGGAGAAAAGTTGTCTCCAGGTACGGAGTTTGATTCTTTTTTCTCACTATTAGGTCCAGTACTGAAATAAAATAACTGTCCGGAAGTCCTGTGAATACTTTATAGCATTCCCTGTGACAGCCAGCGTCTGTATATTCATCAGGCAAAATAATGTCTTTATATTTGAGGATATGTTTTTTTCTAGCATTCAAAACAGCTTGACATTTTTTCAATGATTCTTCAGAAAACAATATCATTTTGCCATCACTTTTTCCACACACAACACAAATTGATACGTCTCCCATGATAACAATTTATTAAAACTGAATCAGAGCTTTTTAATAACTACACAAATAAGAAAAGACGACATATGATGCGCAGTGACAGATCGCAATAGACCGAACTCACTGTTTCACTCGAGCCCGCTTGCATGTATATACTTCGCTTTCGCACCTACGGTAGACCTTCAATGTGTCTGACAAGGTGTAAGAACCATCGAAACTGTCTGACCACTGGGTAAACATCTTTTGGTAGTTTCTTAAGTAACATACAAAAAATTCAGCCTTTATAATATAACGTAAGATTAATTACAATTCAATGTAATTTAAGGGTGTCTGACAGGGGGTTGCAACCATACTAAGTGTCTGACAATGGACGACGTGACTTCTGATATTAGTCCAAATGAAATATATAAAAACTGAGCTTTATACTTTAACGAAACTAAGGTGCAATTTTTTACAACTTTGCTACCTGTTACCATCCAAAGCAACCGTTATTCGAATTTCATAATCGGGGATTGTTTTTACCTATATTAGGCAAATACTCAGAGAAAGGTTTTATAAAATAACGAAGGTCTGATCGTCGCTGGCTCTTACTCTATTATTGGACAAGCTTTAACATATCAGAAATCATTACTATAGCAACTAATGGTATATTTTTGAAATTTGATATAAAACCCTTGTGATTATTAATTGCTCACAATCACTGAACTTTGTAATAAAACCGTCAATTTCCTTCTCAGATTGGATTAAATTATCAACCACCCACTACAGTGCCAGGTGGAGATTTGGCGAGAGTTCAGAGGGCCGTGACTATGTTATCGAACAGTACTGCTATAAAGGAAGCTTGGATTCGACTTCTATATAAATTCAATCTCATGTATTCTAAGAGGGCATTTGTCCACCACTATGTTGGAGAAGGTATGGAAGAAGGAGAATTCACTGAAGCCAAAGAGGATTTGGCAAGTCTCATTCAAGATTACCAAGAAGTTGAAAAGGACTCAAGATATTAGAAATGAAAGTACATTTAATATTTTAGTTCTTGTTTAATTTATATTTTACACCAAGGGTCTTCATTGTATTCACAAAAACCTATAAAAAAATAGAAAACCTTCAAAATTTCTCAAATTATTACATCTCCCAACTTCAGCATATATCTGTTTCCGACAAGGTCAAATATGTTCTATACTATAATATTACATATATATATATATATATATATATATATATATATATATATATATATATATATATATATATATATATATATATATATATATATATATATATATATATATATATATCAGGGGCGGCTAGTCAAAGGAGGCTAAGCCTCCTCAATAATATTCCATATTCATATTAATCAAAATCATATTATTTTATGCACCTACCTTCCTTTCAACCTACATTATATAATATAATTTATTAATTAAGATAGAAGGTATTTACATTTACTGCATTTCATTCATTTCAAGATTTGTGGCAACGCTGCGGAGGCTTAGAAAGGTATATTCTCAACGTTCATTATGCCTGCCACAAAAAAGCAAATAACGGTGCAAATACTCCGAATTAATACTTCATTGCAATAGAAAAGCAAAACACATGTAAATGGCAACACCGATAGGAACCCAGTCTCATACAATGTCGACCAATCACAACTATAGAATTTCGCGTGACATCGAGTGAATTCGTTGGAAAGCATTAATTGAATCGTAGTGTGATCGTAGTTACTAATGGCCGAAAACAGCAGCGTGTTTTCGGGGGTCAAATAGAAATAAGGTTCTCTGATTTGAAAGAACTGCATTTCTTCGACTTACTCAATAAAAATTTGTTAACCGGATTTTCGGCTAATTTTCCAGATAACCTTTTGGAAAATTTATGTCAAAAATACACTTTTTTTGATAAGGTGGCCCTAAAAAGTGTACTGTGTGTTGTTTATAATGACAATGAAATTTTGGGGCAAAATGAAAATCATGTGAGGACTATTAAATACCTTTTTGATAATGATTTGAATCAAGATTTACCCCAAGTTTATAAACTCTTATGTCTACTTGTTTCTATCCCGGTGACATCGGCTTCCGTAGAGCGCTCGTTTTCCACTCTTAAGAGAATTAAAACTTATTTACGAAATTCAATGAGCCAGGATCATTTGAAAATTATTAGTTTGATGTCTATTGAAAAAGAATTGGTAAAACTTTTGGCGAAAGACAAAAAATTTTATGAGGATATTATAGATCATTTTGCTAACGTTAAAGATCACAGAATCCCGCTAATCTTCAAAAATATATAACTTTTTATTTGCTCTCACCAGCTGTTAACAAATTCGTTAAGTAGGTAGGTAGGTACCTATTTTGTGAAAGAAAAAAAAATTGATGAATATATGAATTGATTAATTGGCTGAGAAGAGTTTTTGTGAATATTGTAAATAGGAGTTGTAGGTCTCAAGGTAGACACTCGAAAGTGAAAACAAATTACTGTTACAAAATAATGTTTTACTTTGATTTTCTTCAAATTATAAGGCGGTTGACCTTGAACCTAAAAATTTTCGCCTATGATGTATTTTTTAACACCTCTCTTAGCCTCCTTAAACCAAAACCTCACGAGCCGCCACTGATATATATATATATATATATATATATATATATATATATATATATATATATATATATATATATATATATATATATATATATATATATATATATATATATATATAAATGTATATGTACAGAGAATAGGAATAGAAAGCTTATTGGTTTAAGAAGGAAGTATAACAAACAAAACTTACTTTTATCCCGCCAGTGGATTAGCATGAATGGTAATACTATTGATGCGAGTATCAGTTAATGGGCGATAATTCTTTGCGTTCACAGATAATTTCTCCAGTTCATCCAGAGTGTCAAGACCATCGATGACTCTATAATTAAAACCATTTCAGGTGAGGCAAATTTAATGAAAAATTTATAGAAATACCTTCCAAAAATTGTATATTTTAAATCAAGATTTGGATGAGCTCCATAAGTAATAAAGAATTGGCTTCCATTTGTATTAGGACCATTATTTGCCATGGATACTATTCCTCGTGTGTTATGCTGAAAAATTAGTTAAATTAATTTTCATCAGCTTGTGGATTAGCAGATAATTCTGTTTAATGTCCAGATATTGAATATAAATTGCCTAAAACGAATTTATAATGCTTGGAAAATAAAATATAATAATTACTATATTTGTTATAGTATTTTCTCCAAACCCAAATTCACATACAGATTTTTTACTCTCAAGCAAAAGCATTTTACAATTTAGTAGAACGATATACGATTTTGGCGCATATCGCAAATTTGATACTGTACTAGAAATAATCTACTCAACATGTGTTGAGATTACAAGTTTAAACGTGTTCTGTTTTTCTAAATTAGCAATGCATTCAATGTATATATTTATTAACCAGATAGAAAATATACATGTTTCAGTACAAGGTACTGAATTAGTAATATAAGTAGCAAAAATTTTATGAATTTTGAAATTTCAAGATTTTATTGAATAATGTCCCATATTAAATTCAGAGCTTAAATTAGTATTCTGGCAAATGAATTAACTTCTCACCAGCATCTTCATAAATATTATAAAGATGAACTAGATATAGACCTTTCAACTATTTGGGGATTTTAAAACTACTCACCTTCAGTTGCTCCTTGAACTCATCCTCAAATTTTTTGCCCCAAATGGAAGAACCACCTTTTCCTGTTCCTGTAGGATCACCTGTCTGTACAATAAAGCCTTTGATGTTTCTATGAAACAAAGAGCCGCTATAATAATCACTTGCACATAGCGCTAAAAAATTTTCGCACGCCTTTGGACATAATTCACAAAACAATTCAATTTTTAGATTTCCAAGACTGGTGTGCAGCGTGACAGACTGAAAATTTTTGTTTATAATGTTTTTTTATCTATTAAATAAATGTACAACATCCGAAACTACTCACCATTACTTTTAATTTCAACAGAATGACTGTAATTTTCAGCAAAACTATGGGAACCCAAAATGTTGTTTTGGAAAAATTAAATATTTTGGCTACCAAAAAATAAATAAAACAATGATCAAGGTAATGTATTAAATCATTTCAGAACTGCTGCAGCGGGACGGGGCTCTTCACTACGTTAAGGCAGCGTTGCCAGGTGTGAAAAATTCTCCGTACCACAAACTCGATGAAAATGTACTAAATTTTACCTCAGCGTACCACTTTCTAATATTACATATTACATGCCATATGAAAGAAAAAAACACATATGGATAGTGTGTAAATATATTTGCTATGTGACGGCTAGTCGAGCTAGTCTAGTGGCTAGTTTGGCAGAAGCTGCGTGAGAGAGAGAGAGAGCAAAGAACTTTCAGTTCACTCAGTTTCGAAATCAACCGCTAGAGGCAGGCATAAAATTTATCCCATTTCACAAAGCAGAAAGAGTACAGAGTTTGTGTACTCTTTGGCTGGACAGAATAAACTGACTGTTCCGTGCATTTCCGAACTTTCCTTCCGACTCGCATCTCTATCTTGTCATGGTCATCTGCTATGACGCTATGGACATTTTGATTTCTTTATTCAAATTGCAAATAATCGATAAAAAAGTTGTTTTTCAATATACCCAAAAACAGTACCACATTTATCAAAGGAGTACCACCGTACTTTTTGACAACCAAAAGTACCACATGTGGTACTATAGTACCACTCTGGCAACGTTGCGTTAAGGTGATCTGTGTGTCTGACTGTCTGTGTCTGTACTCTGTGTCCGATAGAATCAGCGATGTTAGACAGTAGCTCAATGAACCTGGTACAGATGTCGCTAAAAGCTGGTATTTGGGGAAAAAAACTGGTACCAACTGCGCGACTATCTTTCAAACGGCGAATTTACTTCTACGATAACAGAAATCTACTAAAATGTACCGTATTACCTTTGCGCATGCGCAGATGTCTTTCCTCTTTTGGAGGTTGAGATACTAAACAACAAGTGGCACTGATGATTGTGTTTGGAATTTCGCATTCTGTTCTGATAGATCATAAATTTCCCTACATTTTCACGAAACGTCAAAATTTCAACAATAATAAATAAATCGACATAGAAATCTATATGTATAAACTACGTCAGTCAGTTTTATGATGTATCTGTAGATGGCGATGCAAGCAGTTTCTATGAAATTAGCTTGGAGTTATTCTTAATGTATGGTCGATGTTGAAAGTTGGTATTTTTGCATACTAACACAACTTTCAGTTGGTACTTGGTACGAGACTCTGAAAACTGGTATGTGTACCAACAAATTGGTACGTCTAACACCGCTGGATAGAATTCTAGTGCGCTCGTAAAATAGTTTTCTCACTACGAAAGCAATAGACTTTTGGCGGTGTACACAGTGTATTGGCGTCCGAAATTAAGATCGTAGCGCCGGAACGGCTAATATCGGTACTAGAGCATGGGCGATTAGCTGTTTGCTTATATTGATTGGTAATGGTATTTACGCTCATTTCATTTAGAGTTTTCGAACGTTTAGCTTCGTAATTTTTGTTTTTTTGGACTTCGTATTTTCTAGTGGTTCATTGTGTTTCGATTGAGGACAATATTATCTCTGTTCAACAGTAGATAACCTACCTACTTCAAGTTGAAATTTACAATGGGTTTTTATCATTGAACATGAAAATCAATAAAAAATAAAGTAGAGGACGAATAAATTATTTCGTTGAAGGAACTATGTATACCTCATGAAAAGGCTGTATGATAGAACACCTATTTATTTAAAAAATAAAAAAAATTTCAAAAGATTCAAGAAAACATCTCTGACATGTCTACTTTCATTACGAACTGAAGAATTTTTGAGTATAATGAACAAAACTAAGTACTCACCAGCAAAACTGAAAGAAACAACATGAAATAAAAGAAGAATTAATATGAATACTCTGCTTGAATGGTTTGAACGTAATGAGTTATTATATTTTTTGAATTTTCCTGACGTATAACAGCTATCCTAAAAGTACGGTGGAATTCTGAGAGTCTGGTTTTTTTGATAGAATCTCTGTTTTCCTGATTATATAATTGAATATTTTAGTTTTTACCTAGCTATAGAGTCAAGATTTATTTCATATTCTTGATGTTATGATAAACTGTTATTTTGGTTGTGCAAATAAACATCATTTGTTATTATTATTTTAATAGTATCTCTGGTTGTTACATGAAAGAAAATACAATAATTTAGAATCTCTGGATGATGGCCCAGGTTCAGATTCCGATAAAAGTGGAAGATTTTTCGTTGGAATAGCATTGGACTTCAAAAACTCTACGTTTTCGGTTAGCTGAAAATTGCACATCATTAGTTGGTATAATTCTATATGGAAAAATCCACAAACTTACTGCAGGGAAAATAATTATTCTCAGTAAACTGTAAAGAACAACTCTCTTATGTTCAGAGATTTTTTTTCAATCTTCAAGTTATGAATCCACACCTTTCTTCTGTCCATCATTTCCTTGTTTCCCAACTTTGTTTGGAATGCAACTTTGAATTGTCCAGCTTTCGGAAAGGTATGTAAGCTATATTCAGGTTTTTTTTGCCCAAGATGAACAATAGAATACACAACAATAGTGATTCATCTCTTCTGAATGTTTGTAAACGATCCAAAATACAATTAAAACTCAACAACTTCTCATATAAAATACACGTAAACAGATGTAAACAAAGCAATCTATCTCCCATGCTCTAGTAATATTCGACACCGGTAGGGGGCGTATCGCTTATTACAAATTAACCTGTCCAACAGTATCGTTGTTCTGTCATTTTTGAGTTTCATTTGTTTTTTATCAATTATAAATTTTTCTTAGTAAAGTGGTAAATAATTATTGAAAATTATAAATATGCACATTTGGCAATTATTGCTGGATGAATGTGACGAAAACCCACAATTAATAACCAATAATTCAGAAGAGTAGAGGGAAAAGCCAAAGGGAATGTTCTGTGGCAAACGGTTGCTCAAAAACTCAACAGGTTTGGTTTTGGTAAAAACCTAGCCCAATAATTCAGGTGTTTTTTAATCATATTTAAAAATTAAACTTATAACAAGATAAGTGTTCTTGATAATTTTAAGTATTTTTTTAGACGAGACGGCGAGATATTCGACAAATGAAAATTGAAGTTAGGAAGTTGTTTGAACTCGCCTTTAGTCGCAATTGAAAGCAAATAAATCAACAAAATCACAAAAATAGAAATGACACGCAAAAAAATGACGTTTATTAAATAAAAAACCAGTATCGCCCCCTTCAAAATAACAAATTACTCTACAAATTCCGAGAATACCCAAAGAGAAGGTGATTGCAACACAGAGTGCTATCAAACTCGATTATCACAAAAGCGACAGGTAGAATACGATAGTACACGGGGTCCCTGGGCCCTGATGGCCCTGGTACTGGTTAAACAAATTGTCCATTATAGTTTGCAATAACAATCAGAAGGACCTCTATTAACTGAAAGCATTAACTAAGCAGGGATATTTATTTTATGAATTCAAACAACTTTGGTCATTTGCTATCACCATTTAGTGTCTTTTTTAATGCCTTTCTTTATGCTTGGTTTAAACCGGTTCATCACTTAAATATCATTAATGAGAAAATCAAACTATTGACATCTTACCAAAATAGTATTTAGAAAAATAGAAAATATTTTTTGATACAGTGAACGACCTAAGAGAGTAATTCGAAATTTTCTAGAATAATAGACACTTTCCTCTTCTTGTCTCTATTTTAGGGTGTAGTCCTAATCATATTTTCGTCAATTTCTCGTTTTATAATATTACACTTGTAATACCACTAAATGTTCAATTATTTCCGAAAATTTTTTCGAGCTCATGAATATTTATCCCTAGTCGAAGACGAAGAATAATTTTCTAAGAATATTCATGAGAGAGAAAAATGCTTCCATTTTACTACATGTTAACTCTCTCGATTAATATAACATTGTTAGTTCCTGGTATATGTAGTCGCTCTTCGCAAAAAAGGAGAGAACAACACATTCAGATAGACTACATTAGACGCAAAACCTCCAGAGCTAAATGCGATCAAATGAGGCTATTTGTAGCGATTAGTGCTAAAAGCGTCTACTGGAATCAAAAGTCGCAGGGAACCCAGAGCTACAACGATGGCTAAAACTCCATAATTTAGATAACTACAAATGGAGTGCTCTTCAAAGACACAGCAATGATCCTCTTCCGAAGTTCTATGTTCTCCCAAATTCATCCTTATCGTTACGTCACAGACTCACAGAGTCACAGAAAACAAGTTGGTAATCTGTGTATTTTTAGTTTGTAGAATACGTTAGACGTTACTACTGTTACTGTTATTTTATTAGTTAGACGTTAATTCAATTTGAATATTCTGCAGTGAGTTAGTGTGTAGGGTTAACATTAATTATTAATGAATACTACAATGTAAGTATTACCAATAAATATGATAAAATTGACATACAAATGAAATCAGTTTATTCTAGGATATTTTAAAGAACATATGAGCAAAACAAAGTGAAATTTTTTTGAGCTAAACACTTGAAAAAATTTCAGAATATGTGCTTGTTAATTATGGAATGTTGAAAGAACTTATTATTCAATTATATTAAAAACTTTACGCAATTATGCTTACCACATATATGCTTAATTGCATTCATATGAGTATTATTAGGGTGGTCACAAAAAATCAATGTTGGAATTTTTTTTGAGGGGACCCCCCTAAAAGCTGCCAATTGGCTAAGAAATGAGATTGGTAAAGTTTAAGCTCAATTGGATAAGGTTAACCCGTGCCTCATCAAGGTTGAATTTTTAACTTTTTATAAAAATGGTTTTTTTTTTTAAAATACCTAACAATATTGCAAGATTTAATTACATCTGCTGTCCAGATTTTGCTTTATTTATTTTCTCAATTGGTACATAAAAAAGAGTGTAGTTTAAACTGTTTTCAAAGTAAATACAGCAACAATCCAAATTGAAAATAATGGATTTAGGAGATAAGAAAAGGAAAATGGTATAAAAAACAAGAAGAAATAATGTTCAAAATTTTATTATTTAAAATATAAAATAGAAAAAAATTGTAAAAGAAAGAAGTACAATTAATTATCAGATTAAGGTGGTAATGGCTTAGATAACGTGGCTTTTGAAGAGTCAGGAAATATTTTTCGACATTCCGATACAACTTGTAACAGAAACTGACGTTGTTCTTCGTCTTTTGTCAAACAGGAATTGAAGTCTTGGATTAATTTAACCCCTCTTTCAGCCTTATCATTGACAACTTTAAAACCGTTCACTATTTTTTTTTTGCTTTTAAGTAATGTGCATTTTCACACCATATATCAGGATCCGTATTTAAAAATTCTGTATCAATTTCAAATCTTTTGAAAAAATTTAGAGTTTGATGAGAAACAAAAAAATCAATATCTTTGTCCAATAAATTATCCACTTTATGGAGACTGACTTTTGCTTTCACATCCCAACCATCATCACATGTTTCTTCTTCAATTGGAATTAATTGTAGACTTTTTACAGCCATGCTTGTTTTGACACTTTTATTACATTTTCATCGAAGAAAGAAAATGCGACTTGCTCAGAATTGAGGTACCACAAATGATTTATCATTTTAGACAGTCTGCAAGTTCTTTATCGATTTCTCTATATTTTACAAGAGATTTTAAAAATTGTAGGTCTTGGTTGGGGGCTAAAGTGGGCTTAGGGGCGTTGAACCACGCTTTTACATAAATGTTTATTAAAAATAAACAAATGTCAGTGATAAAACAATTAACGAAAGTTGAATAAATTCTTTGTAATCATCCCTTAGCTGTTGGTTTTTTAATTGTTCTATAAGAAAAATTGATATTTCATCTGAATTCCCTATTTTATGTCTAATACTTTTACCTTCAATAGCAGTTTTGTATTTTGTCTTGTCTAACTTCGACCATCCATTCTGAAACTTTTTAAAAATATTTGGGTGGGAGCCAGTAGTTGTGCCCATTTTTAAATCAAAAACTGATTTGAGAATAATTTCGAAAATATGGTGGCGACATGCTAAATAAAGAGGATTTTTCTCTAATAATTGCTCCAACAAAACGCAGGTTCAGTTGAGGCGACCAGTATTTACCGCAGTGGTATCAAAACACATTGCCTGAATTTTCTCAACTGCCCCCCACTGTTCAACTGCTGCAAATACAGCTTTTGCCTGAGTAATTCCCATACCATTTTGAAGCTGATGAACTCCTATCAACTGTTCTTCATCATTATCTTTCTTGCCATTTTCCACTTATTTTCTAAAAATAGCGACTTTGAGGATTCGGATCGATTCGGATCATGTCCGGTCTTGGAAAATAATAGATATCTTCAAATATAAACGTTTTAACAAAAAAGTGGTTCGAGTAAAACTTGAAGATAGCAACATTTCCTATGAAATGAAATAAGAATAAAATTTCCAGGATAAATAGTTTTTATTTTATCAGGAAAAAACGGCGATTTTGTGCAAAAAATTGATGAGTTAACATTATCCGATTGAGCTAAAGCTTTCCAAATCTTATTTTCTAGACCAATGGCAAATATTAGGGGGGTCCCGCCGGCATTACGACGAAAATATTTTTTCACCTTATACCTTGTGACCACCCTAGTGTATTATCATTAAAAGTTACTTTATTAAATTGATATAATGCAGAAAGAAAAATTATAATTGCTCAAGGCTTTATAGGTAACATCTAAAAATAATTGTAATGCGGAAATTATGGACTTATTCATCTGGTTTGATACTAAATTCATTAAAATGAGAAAATATATAAAAACACTTGCCCTACCAGTGCTTTAATGTCTGAATAAACCATCAAAATGATTTAATACAGTTTGTTTAAAGCTCTTAAGGTACAAGTGTAAATTTTCGAAGAATCCCTGGTAGAGACAAAAGGTATGTAACAATGTAATAAATGTATAAATATTAAATATCTCAAGAACAAGGGTTTTTATTTCTCTTGTAATAATTATACTGAATTTCTTAGAACTAAGTATTTGGAATTCATTTTAAATAAATAATACATAATGACAACTCTGTTTATGTTTTAAAATGTATGTCCCAATGTAATGAATGTTGTACAAATATCTTGAAACAAGTGTTTTTATTTCTCTTTTAATAATTAGACTGAATTCTTCAGAACAATTTGGAATTCAGAATAAATAAATATATCATGAGAACTCAGGTTTATAGTTTTCAAAATGTATGTCACAATGTACTAAATTTTGTATGAATTTCTTAAAAAAGTATTTTTATTTCTCTTCTCATGATTTTACTGAATTTTTCAGAGCTATTTGGAATACATTATAAGTAATTAAATACACCATGCAAAATTAAGTTTTATAGATCGTTCTTCAAAAGGTATAAACAGACAATATTATGGTTTAGTGTACAATTGAGTTAAAACATGCTTAAGTATTGACGTTTTTGCATAATCCAAAATAATAGTTACTTTTATTTTTGAATTTCATAAAAATTGCACTTCTATTATTGCAATCTAGTTATAAATAATCAGTATTTATTCTGAATTCTCCATCGATTTGATGTATTTTTCGTGTTGTTGATATGTTGAATAGGGAATTTATTATATTTATTCTTTATACTTTTATTATATTAGACATACATAAGTATTATTGTCTTTTGTGTTTTAATAATTAATATAATCATTCATCATGTTATTGATGAGTAAGTGATTATCTTCAACAACCTCAATAAAGAGAATTATTTATCGTATTTAATCTGATTTTTATCTTGACTCTGCTACTATGTGACCATACTATATACAGGGTGTTTCTGAATTGATGCGAAAGATTTCAATGGGTGATTCTTCAGCAAAAATTAAGGGGGTCTTTCATATAACTTTTTGTTCAACACCCTTTTCCCTCCAAGTTACAGCCCTTTGAAATTAGGTAAAAAAAAAATTGTTTTTATTCAATACATCCACTTAGGAAAAAACTAGAGGAATGAATTTTGGCAGATAATTGCTGCTAATAAAATGGCAGTTTTTGAGTGTTTTTGTTACACTAAAATGTTAGCACAAGGGGCTGAAAAAAACAACCCCTATAATATTTTGCATCAGAACTTTTTAATGCGCTTATACTTTCCTATTTAAAAAGACAGACTCAATCTGCAACTTTTTTATGTCTTGACTTTTTATCATAAAGTTGTTAGTTTGATCACAAAAAAATAAAATAGTGCTCAGACCCTTCCCATAAATTCACAGAGAGGTTATCATTTATTTAAAAAAAAACAAGTAAGCTGCTGTCAAATGAAGTCATATGACAAATAGTTTTATTGTCCTGATTTTTTCTAATTTCTAGACAGTTTTATAATAACTTCAAACATTTTTCACAACTAAATAAAACTTTATTGAAAGAATGGCATTTTTTTATTTAGTTGAAGAATATTGCAAATTAGAGCGGATTGAACAATAATTGTACTACTAATAACAATTAACAAATTATTTGACATTTGACAGCAGCTAACTTGTTTCTTTTAAATAAATGATAACCTCTGTGAATTTATGGGAAAATAGTCTGAGCACTATTTTATTTTTTTGTGATCAAACTAACAACTTTATGATTAAAAGTCAAGACATAAAAAAGTTGCAGATCGAGTCTGCCTTTTCGAATATATTTTTTAAAGGAAAATATAGGCGCATTAAAAAGTTCTGATGCAAAATATTATAGGGGTTGTTTTTTTCAGCCCCTTGTGATTACATTTAAGGGTAACAAAAACACTCAAAAACTGCCATTTTATTAGTAGCAGTTATCTGCCAAATTTCATTCTTCCAAAATTTTCCAAAGTGGATGTATTGAATAAAAACAATTTTTTTCATCTAATTTCAAAAGGCTGTAACTTGGAGGGAAAAGGGTGTTGAACAAAAAGTTATATGAAAGACCCCCCTTAATTTTTGCTGAAGAATCACCCATTGAAATCTTTCGCATCAATTTAGAAACACCCTGTATATATATATATATATATATATATATATATATATATATATATATATATATATATATATATATAATATATAATATATATATATATATAAATTAAGTGAACGAGGACATATATGTGAAACTAATTAAACAAACCTCCTAGCGGAGCTGGTTATAAGAGTTCACGAAGCATCGAAATATCAACATCTACCCCAGACGGTAATTGTCCGTGAACTCTTATAACCAGCTCCGCTAGGAGGTTTGTTTGATTAGTTTCAAATAAATGTCCTAGTTCACTTAATTTTATAACCACGGCCGTGTTTTCCGTTTAACACGAATAATTCTTACTTATATATATATATATATATATATATATATATATATATATATATATATATATATATATATATATATATATATATATATATTCATAAAACCTTTTCAGTTTCAGACAATCAGGCGTAATTATTGGTGCATTGATGCACTAGAGCAGTAATTATATTGGAATATTGGTATACTTTTTTCTGCAGATTTTTAATTTGATTTTTATGGTATGTCTTCTGACAAAAGACGTATTTCTTTCGTGAAATTGTCAGAAAGAGATTTAAAGGGTAATTTAAAAATAGTCCAACGAAGTGGGGCATATTTCTTATCAATTTTAGCTTTTCAGATCTTGGTTTCTCTACAGAAAATACTCAGACGCCATGCGAATCAGGTGAGAAAAAATATAATTGCGAATGGTATCTAATTTATATAATTTTTTAGTCATATTTTCTCGTCAATAATATACTTTTGCAACGTATCGAAAGTCGACAGTCAGAAGAGGGAGTATAGTCCAGTCAATGACGGTAAAAAAAGTATAAACTCTGTATTTATCCCATACAGCACCGATTTGTATGAAAATTTGAAATTAAATTTTAATTACCATTTATTTTAAAGTCTACCCTGTGTCGGGGGTTGCTTTTTTTCTGGGGGTGGATGCCACCCCTTCTTGGGATTGAAAAATTTTTCACTGAAAATAAGTACGGAAATCGATACACTAAGCAACTTTTGTCACATGAAGTTTCTTCTGAAAGTCAATACTTTTCGACTTATTCGCGACTGAAATTGTCGTTTTTCAGGCAAAAAAAACCACGTTTTCAGATTATTTTCCGTGAATAACTGGAAAAATATGCATTTAATCGAAAAACCTCTACAGAGCAAAAAACAAAGAAAATCAAATCCTGTATTTATGATGTATTCTGACCCAATACAAATGGAATAATTGCTTGTTGAAAGTTGATTGGTATTTACCACAATGTTTATTCATCAGTATACTAATATACATATTCTAATTTCTACGAAAATGTGCTTTTGGTTTTTTCCAAATAACTCGCTGTTTTCAAGCAATCAAGTCCTTCAAAAAAGCATTTTGTAGGTTTTTTTAAGAGCTAAAAGCTCAGCTCATTGAAATAAATTTTTTTGTCAGATCTTATTTTAAAAAAGGTTCATGCTAAAGGGGCTCAAAAAGGGTATTTTGCGCGTACGCACGCAAGCTTTAAATGGCCATATATTACTCAATTTTCATCCTATAAAAAAAAATAAAACGCCAAAATTTTCAAATAAGAAAAACATAATTCCTCATTTCACAAAATTTTGCTTATCATTGATAGTTTTTGAGTTATTTTGAAGAAAAGACGGCTTTTCGCTAAAATAAGAAAATAATTTTCTCTCTTCAAACTCAATTTTTTTCAAAAAGAAGTACTTCAAATTCGTCAAACACTCAGAAAGTATTACAAAAACATAAATGAAGTGAATTGTAAAGTGGCAACGATTTCTTTCAAATGGGGTGGAAGAAAGGGTGATATTTTCACTATTTTTTTCCAACGAAAAAATGGAAAACAGCAATATTCTCTTCATAACTCGCTTAGTTTTGACGCTAGGAACTTTTATAAAAAATAAAAATTAAGGTTTTCCAAAGGACTTCAAAAAAATTTGTATGAGTTTTCCCCGAAAACTTCCATTTTGGCGATTAAAAATACCAGTCAACATTCAACAAGCAATAATCCCGTTTGTACTGGGTCATCATAAATACACGATTTTCTTTGTCTTTTTATAAGCTTCAAATTTGCTTCACACATTTTCTTCGATTGAATGCATATTTTTCCAGTTATTTGCGAAACAATCTGAAAACTAGGTTTTTTTTGCCTGAAAACCGACAATTTCACCCGCGAATATGTGGAAAAGTATTGAGTTTCAGAAGAACCTTCATGTGACAAAAGTTGCTTAGAATCAGTCAGTGTATCGATTTATGCACTTATTTTCAAAGAAAAATTGTTCACCCCTAAGAAGGGGTGGCATCCACCCCAGAGAAAAAGCAACCCCCGACACAGGGTAGACTTTGAAATAGATAGTATGTAGAACCTAAATCTAATTTTTTTTTATGAAAATCGGTGCTGTATGGGATAAATACACGGGAAAATGGTCATTGACTGGACTAGTAGTTTTGTATCCGTTTTACCATGATTTTCGAAATTTGTTTGATGTGTGGTATATATAGAATAGAATAGAAGTTTATTGATCCTTTAAGACAACTTTACATTGTGTGGGATAGGTCATAATGAACAATGAATATACAAAAACATAATAAACAAAATTTAATTTATATAGTACTACCTATATCCGAATCACCAAAGTACTCTGCAATACTATAGTACGCCTTTAACAGCAATTAAGATTCAACTCCCCTCCTGAACAATTTAATACCCTGTGACTTAAAATTTGATGGTAAATGATTGAATATTTTTATACTCTGGAAAGAGTGGGAGTTTTCATATTTTGATGTTTTATGCTTAGGTATCAGGAACACTTCACTGTTTCTAGTTGAATATTCATGATTACAATTTAATCTAGCACAAATATCCTCATTTTCTTTAGCATACAATAAGCATCTGTAAATGTACAAACAAGGCAGCGTTAGAATACAGTTTTCAATGAAGATGGGCTCACAAGATGTACGGGGTTGAATATTAAATATTAGGCGAACAATTCGCTTCTGAGTAACAAACACCCTTTTTATCTCTGAGGAGCTGCCCCAAAGCAGAATATTATAATTTAAATGACTATAATAAACATTAACAACAGAATAGATCGGCAACGTACTGTTAATCCTACTTAGGGTGTATTCGCGTTGGGCGCTTACACGCTTTAAGCGCTCACGCTTAGAAGCACAGATTATTGGCGTTCGTGTTGGCCTACTAGCGCTTCGGCTTTGAGCATTAAAGATGAATGTCAGATCTTCTTTTTACGCTTAAGTAGGCTAAAGCCCGATAGTTCACGCAAATACTGTGCTTTAACATTTCTCTACAAATTTATTAATTATCGAACAAAAGTTAGGTTAGCTTACGCTTAGTGTTAAGCGTTTGTGAGCGCTAGTCGACCACAGAAAACGAAGCTTATAAACGCTTAAAGCGTGTAAGCGCCCAATGCGAATGCACCCTTAGAGCATAGAAAGCTTTACTAAGTTTATTATTCAATTTATTAATGTGATCATGCCATTTTAATGTATTATCTATGTGGACCCCTAAAAATTTTATAGAGTCCTAGGAATATATTGTATATATATATATATATATATATATATATATATTATATATATTATATAATATTATATATATATATATATATATATTATATATATATATATATATATTATTATATATATATATATATTATATATATATATATATATATATATATATAATATTATATATATATATATATATATATATATATATATATACATATATCAGTGGCAGCTCGTGAGGTATTATAATTTGAAGAAAATCAAAGTAAAACAAGCACCCTAAAATATTAGTTTCTTTGGGAAAAAAATTGTTTTCACTTTCGAGTGTCTACCTTGATCCGCGACACGACATGTTCCTGGGTGTTTTCGTGCCTTTCCAGAGAACGTGATAAAATTTTCAAATCGTCAAATCCTAAGCGGCCCCAAACAGAGACATTTTCCCTAGTAAAAAGTAAACACTGCCAACAAAATAATTTATTTTTCACCTGTGATCCGGTTAGCCAAGGATGTCTCTCATAATTTCTGATATTAAAACCGCGATTCTGTTTGTTACGCTGCACCAAATTGTTTAATTCCGGGATAGGCCGCAATGTTTTTATTAAAACTTTATCGTTTTATCTTAGTGCACTAAAGTTATAGGATAACAAATATTCCACTAAGTCACCATTGAAATTTTTAAAATTAACTTCATTAACCGAACTCATTTTAAAAACCATACGCCAGCAAAATAAATGTTTTCGTCCACGACTAGTGACAACGGTCCATGTCCAACGAATTCACTCGATTTTACCCGAAAGCCTATAGTTGTCAGTGTGTGAGAATTAATGTAGGTATCCTCTTTGGAGCAGCTAGCTTCAATCGGTGTTGCATTTACCGGTCTTTTCTATTTCAATGAAGTGAATAAGATATATTCATTCGCAACGTTTCCTTTTCTCTCTGGCATGGCATATGGTATAATGAACGCGTCTATACCTTATTAAGGGTGTATTCGCTTAGAAGCACAGGTTATTGGCGTTCGTGTTGGCCTACTAGCGCTTCGAGACGCTCACGTTTTGGCTTTGAGCATTTAAAGGTGAATGTCAGATCTTTTTTTTACGCTTAGGTAGGCAAAAGCCCGATAGTTCACGCAAATACTGTGCTTCAACATTTCCCTACAAATTTATTAATTATCGACAGCAAAAGTTAGGTTAGCTCACGCTTAGTGTTAAGCGTTTGTGAGCGCGAGTCGACCACAGAGAACGAAGCTTATAAGCGCTTAAAGCGTGTAAGCGCCCAACGCGAATGCACCCTAAGCCTCTGCAGCATTGCCACTGTTGATATGAAATCTTGAAATGAATGAAATGCAGTAAGCAGTAAATGGAAATACCTTATATCGTAATTAATAAATTATATTATATAATGTAGGTTGAAAGGAAGGTAGGTGCATAAAATAATATGATTTTGATTAATACGAATATGCTGAATGCTGACTATTCAATATAATATAGTAGTGATACACGGAATATTATTGAGGAGGCGGCCTAGCCTTCATAGCCGCCTCTGATATATATATATATATATATATATACATACATATATATATATATATATATATATATATATATATATATATATATATATATATATATATATATATACATATATATATATATATATATATATATATATATATATATATACCTATATATTTATGTGTATATTTCTTTAAATTTTTTCCCCTTATATATAATGGCATTTCCAGCGACTCTCTTCAAACTAAATGAGCTGAAATTTGGTAAGAGGGTCGAAAGTTTTTACGTTGAATAGTTCACCTTGAAATATGATGCCTACTTTGTGGGTTTCAAATCTTTTGCTCAACCGCGCAGCACTTCGCGGAGACTATTCCGTTTGAATCGCGACTCGACGCGATTCACTTCGCTCGAAAAATACTGCCTCAGGGATGGAGTTTGCTGCTTACGAGTTTTTTTATACTTCATCAATCAGGAATTGTAATTGGGAAATTCTTAAATGCTAAATTCACCTCTCTTTGATTCAGAAAAAATTGGATATTTCTGGTTATAATAAACTTTATTTTTATTATTAGGTATATGAAACGTCAAACAAATAAATTAAGGAGACCTATTAATATTAATTTTAGTTAAATTATTCATAACGTTTTTACTACAGTCACCACCCGTTTTCCCGTGGAATTTTGAGAATCAAGGTCGATTTTCTTGAAAATTGAGAATTAGGTAGTATTTATAACCTTCTTCAAAATCTATAATGTGTGCTAAGTGTGCTTTTGCCTTAGGGGCGAAAGTTATCCCTTCTAGGGGATGAAAATGATTTTAATCAAAACAACATCAGAAATTGATAAACCGACTTATTTTGAGCAACTTTTGTTTCATAAAGTTTTTTTGTAAAGTTGATAATTTTCGAGTTATTAACGATTGAAGCTGTGCAATTTTCATTGAATAAACGCATGCTGTTGAACAGTTTTTCACGAATAATTCAAAAAATTTTAATTTTATCGGAAAAATCATCTGAAACAAAAATGTAGCTAATAATAGAGGAAAGAGATTCGTTTCCGAATGACCTTTGTGAACCCAACTACATCTGAGTTATTACTCGTTGAAGAATGGTTATTTTTCGGGAAACCCAAAATTGAAAACTTTAAACCTTAAATAATTTGAAAATAGTGCAATTTTTGGGTAAAACTCAAGAGTCCTTTTCTAAAGTACAAGAAAAAACCTTCAAAATTAGTTCTTGAATAAAAGTCTTTTGTATAAGAATTGACTGACTTATAACAATAATAAAGTCACTTTTTTAATTTTTTTTAAAATTTAACACTTACTCCCTCGTCATGACCACCCTAAATGAAATTAATGATAACCCACTTTCAATTATATCAACTTAAGTATTATCAATATGATCCATGTGATTTGACAAGTTTGGAATGCTTAATTTATAAAAAATTGTTGGTTGAATAGAAAATTGCATTGTCGTAATTTTGAAAAAAATGCATTTTTCTCAAATAAACCAAAAATTATTTATGATATGAAAAACTGTTTTTGATGGTAATTGTAGGGCTTTCCTTACTAAAAATGTTGATATTTTTTTGATCTCTGGATCATGAAAATTGAACGAGATATGTTGGCTCAAAGTTTTCATTCGCGTATTAATTGTGGCTCATCCAAGCCCTTTGAGGTCAACCCTTTTCAAAGGGAAGGTTGAGAGAAGTTTCAATCAAAGTGGTGTCAGAAACTCTGAAATTTCCTACAGAATGTTATTCTTGAAAAAATTATAGCTTGAAAAATGAGGGAGTAATCGTCGAAAAACCAACTTTCTAAATTTTTTATTTCAGAGCAAAATCTCGCTTCACTGGCACATTCTTCTATCTAAAAGTTCAGATATTGAATATTCAAACAGTGCAGATTTGATAGTGTTTTCTCACAGCTTCACTGGATGTGACTCAACTTCTGCCTTCTTCAAAAATTCATGGACATTTCTGGAAAACGTTTCGATGTAAGATAAAAGGCGAAGATTCATTATAGTTCTTCAACGCTTGAAGATATTTTAGAAGCTGGTAGATACTGTACCGAAATGTTGTTCGGACTTACTAAAGACACTATATCTTAAATACATTGAAACGTGTAATAAACTTGTCTGAATACCTCGAACAAATCAGATATAACTCATTTATTAATTTAACCACTAAAAAAAGGCTGTTAGATTGTCATCTCTTGTCCCAACAGTTGGTGCTGGGTAATAATATGGCTGGGTAACAAAAATATCAATTTTTTTGATTGGTGTTGGATTAAAATTGACGGAATTTTACATTCAATCAAAAACCAAAATACTAACTACAAATAATTCATTTAAACTTAATTTTAACTAAATACATGCCAAAATTTACGATTTTTCAGTTTTCTGCGCTAAGGGGTAGTTTCCACCCCTAAAAAATAAAAAGCACATTTTGGCAGTGTATAGATTTTGAAGCAGAGGGTAAGTAGAGCTTAAATCCAAATTTTTATCAAAATCGGTGTGGATTCTCAAAATTCCACAGGTTTACAGTCTTTTACCGCTGGTGACTGGACTATTTATATCCACTCAAAGAATAAGTGGCTCCGTAGTTCAGTGGTCAGTGCGTAGGGCTACTGAACAGAAGGTTGATGGATCGAATCCCGGCCGAACCAACGAATTTATGCGGAGCCACCTCTCGGAAGGCAATGGCAAACCACCGAGAAGTATTCTGCCTAGTAAGACGTTCGGAACCGTCGTGAAACTGTAGGTCCCTTCTATTCGTGTACCGCTGTATCAAGCACAGCACGAATAGTTGTAGAGAGGTCGCCTACACCCGAAACCGGGTACGGCACCACAAGAAGAAGAAGGAATAATTGAAACTTGTCAATATCATCTTCATAAATGCTTGATTTTCTTTTTCATGTATAAAAAGAAAATC
>JARQZK010004356.1:697500-700000 GCA_030704885.1 Cynegetis impunctata | reverse complement strand
TACGCTCATTTCATTTTGAGTTTTCGAACGTTTAGCTTCGTAATTTGTGTTTTTTTCGACTTCCGTATTTTCTAGTGGTTCATTGTGCTTCGATTGAGGACAATATTATCTCTGTTCAACAGTAGATAACCTACCCACATCAAGTTGAAATTTACACTGAGTTTTTATCATTGAACATGAAAATCAATAATAAAATAAAGTAGAGGACGAATAAATTAATTGGTTGAAGGAACTATGTATACCTCATGAAAAGGGTGTATGATAAAACACCTATTTATTTAAAAAATAAAAAAACTTTCAAGAAAACATCTCTGACATGTCTACTTTCATTACGAACTGAAGAATTTTTGTGTATAATGGACAAAACTAAGTACTTACCAGCAAAACTGAAAGAAACAACATGAAATAAAAGAAGAATTAATATGAATGCTCTGCTTGAATGGTTTGAACGTAATGAGTTATTATATTTTTTGAATTTTCCTGACGTATAACAGCTCTCCTAAAAGTACGGTGGACTTCTGAGAGTCTGGTTTTTTGATAGAATCACTGTTTTTCTGATTATATAATTGAATATTTTAGTTTTTACCTAGCTATAGAGTCAAGATTTATTTCATATTATTGATGTTATGATAAACTGTTATTTTGGTTGTGCAAATAAACATCATTTGTTATTATTATTTTAATAGTATGTCTGGTTGTTACATGAAAGAAAACACAATAATCTAGAATCTCTGGATGATGGCCCAGGTTCAGATTCCGATAAAAGTGGAAGATTTTTCGTTGGAATAGCATTGGACTTCAAAAACTCTACGTTTTCGGTTAGCTGAAAATTGTACATCATTAGTTGGTATAATTCTATATGGAAAAATCCACAAACTTACTGCAGGGAAAATAATTATTCTCAGTAAACTGTAAAGAACAACTCTCTTATGTTCAGACATTTTTTTTCAATCTTCAAGTTATGGATCCACACCTTTCTTCTGTCCATCATTTCCTTGTTTCCCAACTTTGTTTGGAATGCAACTTCGAATTGTCCAGCTTTTGGAAAGGTATGTAAGCTATATTCGTTTTTTTTTGCCCAAGATGAACAATAGAATACACAACAATAGTGATTCATCTCTTCTGAACGTTTGTAAACGATCCAAAATACAATTAAAACTCAACAACCTCTCATATAAAATACACGTAAACAGATGTAAACAAAGCAATCTATCTCCCATGCTCTAGTAATATTCGACACCGGTAGGGGGCGTATCGCTTATTATGTTTTCCCTATAGTCTTATAGAAATAATACAAATGAAAATGAATTTACCCAAGAATATCATAGAAAATGCAGCCAAAGCTGCGAATAATTCATTGCCGGAGAAATCCAGAGTCGCATACAAGGATTATGAAGTATTTAATCAATTAAAGTTGCTTCATTTCTCCTCGTACAATTAGCGGGCGTTATGGCCTAGGGCATAATGAGTGTGTTTATAGCAACCGTATCCAAGGTGAAATGAACATATAATATACAAGTGAAAAATAAAAATAATTTATCACATCGTGAGAAAAATGGCTCTTAACTTCAGAGTTTGCCGACCCCTAGTCTAACAATAGACTATAAACTTTTTCAAAATATATTGATACTAGAAGCCACTTCAAGGAAATAAATATTGTTTTCAAGTTGAGAAAGCTTGCTCTCTGTTACTTGTAGTCACAAGGGGTTCCTATCAAATAAATAATGGAAAAATGACAGATAAAAATTGAGTTTATGATAACTGAGAGGGGGTCTTCAAGAACCAATAGAATAATTGAATAGTGATCGGGAAGAGAGGGTTATTAGAATTTTTCTCAAGCTTGAATCGGTCCGAATTTTTTTCAGGGAATGAAAGTTTCCTTCTTAATAGACCGTAAAAAGAATGATTGGTAAAGGAGATTTGAATTCTTCTCATCGTTTTTATTCTGTGTTGCTCCTCCAAATGAAGTCTGTCACAAACAGTCGAATACAACATTTAATCATAATTGGAATTTTTTACTGGCTAGGTATTGGACTTTATTCGCAAATTAATCTTTCTTATGTAAATCGATTAAATTCGAGCAAGTGACTACGGTAATACATGATATTCTTCATTGTATCGAACCAAACTGTAAAACACAGTGATCGGTAAACAATAAAACTCTTCAAGAATAGAAACCTAGCAAATTAATATATTTAAATGTTTGTATGGGAGTCCCACAAGGGTAAAATGAAATAAAGTCAACAACAAAAAGCAATAATTAATTAGTCCTCATTCATTTGCCTGATTCTATAAAATTTTTACCTAAACTTAAATTTAGAAATGTAGTTAAGTTGAAGTTGATCACGAATTGTTACTACTCTGTAGATGAATATTTTTCGACGATTGTGATCTCTGATTATTTTATTTTGTAATTTGACGGATCCTATACATTTAAGTAAGAAATTAAATAATTTATTCATTAAATATAAACTTACATATATGTTGTATATGAAACAAA
>JARQZK010004356.1:650000-692500 GCA_030704885.1 Cynegetis impunctata | reverse complement strand
ATAATTATTAGCAACAACAGGATTGTTGAATCTCAAAAAACTGGATTTTATTAAAAAGTTGACGTTTCGCCACGACATTCGCGTGGCTTTATCAAAACTTTTGAAAAAAATTGAAATTTCTTTGACATTTATTGATTTGAAAAAATTTGAATTGTTAAAAAAGACTACTATGTTTCACTAAAATTTTTCGGCTGTGGCAGTTCTTTGTTATTTATTACGTGCTATTCAGTCCAATATTAACATTCAAATCTGTTATTATTAGATAAGGGAAACCACAGAAACCTTTACCCACGTAATGTTCGAAATAGGTTCAAATTATTTTGATTTTGAAAAGTCAAAGAATAGGGTACTATTTATCTTTTTTTCAAAAATTTTTCATTACGGTTGTGGCCGTCTTCAGTTATTAATTACGTGCTATTTAGTCCAATATCAACAGACAGGTCCGTTGATATTAGATGGGAAGGGAACCACAGAAACCTTCACCCACGTAATGTACAAAATAGGTTTAAAATATTTGATTGTTGTCTTTAAAAAGCCATTACTTGTAATTTTGGAGATCACATGTTCTAAACTATACTTTCTTTTTAGAAAAATTGAAAATTCTAGATGTTTAGATTTTGTCTAAGAAGATGAGTTGTTATGGTTAGAGTTTGTTTGTTGAATTATTTTGTTTTGATTTATGTTGTTTCTTAGAAAAATTAAAGAATTAAATCTGCGTATATTGAACTCAAATGTTTGATATCTGTTCTATCATTTACGACTTTATTTAAATTTTTTTGAATATGTAACATTTCTAAAATTTCTCTGCGGTTTTGATCTTTTTCTATTTCTAAAAACACAAACCACAGCACTAATAAAACATAAATGGGAATCATACTTTCATCGCGTTTTTGATCTTTTTCTATTTCTAAAATTTTTGTGCTATTAAAGTTGAAACTATGATTATCATTGTTTTTATGTTTTATTAGTGTTGTGGTTTGTGTTTTGGTATATTTGTGTGGTTTTAATCTTTCTTCTAAATTTTGAAAAGTTTGTCCTATATATGATTTATTACAAGGTATACTATAAACAACATGAGATTTTTGCAGAAGAGGTGTTTTACTTTTTAATTTAGAATATATTTGTTTTATTTGATTTTGTGCAGTGTGGGCTACTTTAATATCGTGTGGATTCAAAATATGTGATATTTTATTACTTAAATGAGGAATATATGGAAGAGGAATATATTTTTTGTTAATATTTTCTTTTTTTGAACGTTTCTAATGTGTTGTAAAGTTTATGAATTCTATTTTTAGTGATTTTCTGTATAAGTTTTATTGGGTAATCGTTTTTCATGAGTAATTCATGGACATCTTGTAATGTTTCATGTCTGTGTGTAGGTGATGTAAGTTTAAGTGCTTTGTCTATATATCCGATAATTAAACTCTTTTTTTGTGACAAATGATGTGTGTACTGTTGTAGTTCAATGTTCTTTGTGAAAAATTTTCTTTTCTATGCCATTTTGTGATAATTTCATTTTTGTGTATGAGAGTAATATCAAGAAAATTTAATGTGTTGTTTGTTTCTTTTTCTAGAGTAAATTGTAATTATATATACATACATATATATATATATATATATATATATATATATATATATATATATATATATATATATATATATATATATATATATTTATATATATATATATATATATATATATATATATTTATATATATATATATATATATATATATATATATATATATCAAGGGCGGATCCAAGGAGCATGTTGAATATCCTTAAAATGATGAAGTGATTCCCAAAATTAAAAATTATTACCCGCAACACCAAAGCGAATGTTATGCGATTAAAACCATAAATATGTCATTTTAAACCAATAAACTGTTGGGAGAGAAGAGCAATAAATGCAAATGATGAACAGTAATCTTATGCTTGTGAATCAGTGGTGTAGAAATAACGGTCTAATACTTAATCCAAAAAAAATCCGTAGCTTTGCGCATTTCGTCTACAATCAATATTAGATTTATTTAAAAATTGTTAATAGCATCAACTGGGTGTACAATGCAAAAAATTTGGGAATAATTGATGATCGTTTGTCTTTCCAGGATAATGTGGACAATATATTTAACCCAACACCAGGCAACGTCCCATTTTTGGGACGCACCATTTTTTCCAGATTCCTTCAATGCTATCACAGAAAACTAGAGTATTTGATATTGCCATTCAGGTCAAAGTAAGTTCTTCACATATTTATAGTCAGATGGCTCACAGGAACAATAGCAGAAATTGGACTGATTCAACAAGTCGGCACTTGTCTGGCGCGTTGAGGTTGTCATACATTACAGTGATTTCAATATATTTCTGTCGAGAAAATTATAATTATACCATTGCAGTTTTATTGCTGAATAGTGTCTTCCTTCAATACGGAACGGAACTGACTCATATCGTTATCTGTTGCCAATTTGGTTGTCCCAATTTTGGGACATTGGCTGGAAATGATAATTATGAGTAGCAGAAAATATCTAAATGTCAGTGACATTGAACCCATATTTGAAGATCCAGAATTTTGGAAAAATATTAATATTAAAAATATTATTGTAGCAATAATTCCTCCAGACCCGGATATTCTAACAGACACAGAATTTTGAAGAGAATGACCTAGGAGGAGAAATAGTGGATGTTGCAGGTAGGTACTCCGGAATTGTTTACTTCTAACCCCGCTGACGAATCCGAGTTTGAGAGTGACGACGAAGCATTATCAGAAAAAATAGTAAAGTGGGCCAAATAAAAGAGCACAAACGGTGAGAATTCAATTCCACAGAACGACGATACTCCGTCGTAAAATTGATACAATTATACAACTAGCAGATGGGCGGAGTAGATATGTCAAGCAAGTATCTCTTTACCGAACAAGAATTATTTCAGGGAAATGGCGGTGGCCTTTATTCACCCAAGTGTTAGATATATCGGTGACAAATACTTGGAGAATTTACAAGATTGTAAATCCTCAAGAAATGGCTACCCTGCTATAAGTGCGTAGGAAAATTGTAATGGCATATCTAACCAAAAATACACCTTCTGTACCAAAGAGACCAGGCCTACAAAAGTCCAAATTGATGGGAGGAAGAGCATAAGATATGACCAAATGGGTCATTTAGTTGTTCCTATCAAGACAAAAGGGAAATGTGCATTTTTTGGAAAAAAGAAACTACTAGCATTTGTAGAAAATGCAATGTACCACTCCATGATATCTGCTTCGTACCATCCCATAAAAAATAATTTTCTTTACCAAAAATTTTTTTATTAAAACTTCTTGTTCTGTATATTATTGATGTGAGTTTATTGAATATATTTTGTTGTTAAAGCAGCTGAAAGTCCTTTTTGTATTGTTTTTCCAAATCTATTTTATTCTCTTTTAGCCATCGTCCCAAATATGGGACTCTATTTTTCTGCGAATTGAAATTTTTTTTTTCCAAAATTTTAGTGACCTTGCCTTTGCTGAAGACTCAGCTAACCAGTTTATACAAAAAAATAAAATTTTTTCATCCTATGTGAGTTCTGGCTGGTATTGGGTTGAAAAACTTTTATCACATTGAAAAAAGTTACTAGTTACTAAAGAAACAAAAATTGAATTTGGCGAAGACACCGATTTATGCGAATATACATTGCTATTGTAAAGTATATTACTATTTTCTGCCAAAGTAGAATCTAGTTAAGTTGCAGAGAATTCAGAATGCTTGTATGAGGTATGTTTGTCTCATTTTGATTTTCTAACATCTAGTTTCTAGTACATATGTCATGCATCAGAAGTTTTTTCTGTTAAAACCGACATAAACCTTCGAACTGTAACAACAGAAAACTAGTAATATTATTTTCTACTCCGATTTTAAACTAAAAATCGTAATGAGCTTGTAACCAACCTCCCTTTTAAAAGATATTTATGCCCGAGCTAGCAGGGAGATTGGTTAAACATATATGGGTTCTAGGTTGTTCTCAGTAATAATAACAAGAATAAAATGAAGGTATTTACTGTTTTCTTTTACATATAATGAGACTTATCTTTTTGTTTTTTTATTTAATATTCCATCGACGTTTGAGATTCTGTGTGGATTCCTAGATTCTTGGTGGTCCTAGTATAGGTTGTATCGTAGCTTCAGTAGAATATGGTTCGTCAAGGTGGTTTTGTGTTCCAATTGAAAAGCTTTCTAACTCCAACCAAGGTAAATTTTAAACTCCAGACAGCGTAAATTTTGAACTCCAGACAACGTGGCTTTTAGCTCTAACCCCAATAATTCGGGGCAAATCAACATACAATCTCAAACTTAATATTTTCCAAGAATATCTGTAGGGTATCGATGGCCAATTCAAACTAACATTCAGATTTATCTCAAGCAAAGATGCTAAGAAAGACAGCATATGTTCCAACATTAAACTGAACATAAGATATGACCACGTGAAATTTGCCATCGTTAGCCTACAAAAATCTTGTGTCAAATTGAGAGAATGAAATAAGCAAATAAAGTAAAAATATTTTAAATTAAGAAATGCAAGATGATTATTTCAATATTGAAAGATAAAATAATTTAATATAGATAAATAAAAAAAAATGAAATGGTGGAAAACTGAAACAAGTAATCAATTCAGATTTTCAAGATAATGCATTAATACGAAATAATTATATTTCTTCTCATAACTTACCGTCTATCGGACGCCACAGATACTTAATAACTTTAATATAGGTACTGAATATTCGTTCAGTAGTTGTTTAATATAATTTTACTCTAACTTAACGATTCAACAGACACTTGTCGAAAGAGAGCGATGTTATACGTGAAACTAAGACGCTTACTAGATACTCTCGTTCTACGCAACTCATTCATTCAGGCATTTTATAGCGTGGAATCACGGTATTTGAATGCAGAGTTCGGTAGTGGCGGTTAAGTGGAGAATTTACACGTTACAAGCTAATGATGAACTTTTGTTCAAATATTCAGCAACGAACAGAGAAATGAAGAGTAACTCAGTAAAACTGTCATGTTTATATAATGGTCAATATGTAATGTATGAAAACTAGAGTGTATACATTATATAAATCAAAGGATTAAGGAATTGGCAGATATCACTACAAACAAAGTCATCGTAATATTCTATTAAATGAAACATATAAGTCTTAAAATACCTAAGCAGAAGTAAAATAAAGATTTTAAGCATCTAATACTTTTGATTACATCAAGAGATAAGAAAGTTGTAAAAATTAAAAAACAAAATTACATCGAGGAAAAGTAAACATTATATTTTAAACTTAATTATTTATTAATCTTGTACTGTGTCAATTTTTATCGCCGATCTCTTGAATCGGACCGGCTTCGTCTGTCCCTACTTCTTGATCTGGACATTGGAGAACGGGACCTTCTTGGTGATCGGGATCTATAAATATTATGAAGGATACATATAAATATATATGAAAGAATAAAGCTATAATTCTAATTCGATAATTTCACTTGCACGTTTTATTGGAAGTTTAATATAAAATCTATAACCGTGAATTAGAAACTTGAAAAAGTCGAGAATTAAGAAAGATCAACTCTTTTCAAAACCTACAAAATTTCTTCAAAAAGTTTTTCAAAGCTCTAACCTTAATCTTTACAAGATCTAAAATTCTCATCCCCACAAATAAGTCGAAATCTTTTGAACATTTAACAGCCTTAAATAATGCATAAACAAATTTAGTTCGATATTTCTAAATTATTCAAATTTCAATATAAATTTGGATATTCAGTCATAATAATAATAATACCCTCAAAAATATCAGCTTTAAAAATTTGACGGTTGAGGGCGACTGTAGGCTACAAATTTATTTTTGTATTTCAATTTTTTTTATAAGTCTCTTCTATTCCCAAATATATATTTATTGGATGTAGATATAATTGAACGTTTTAGAGAGATGTTTTTTTTTTAAACTTGGGCTATTAATTTCATAACCCAACCCACCTAAATTCAGCTTTATAAATTAGTCATGACTACAAAGTATGACAGAACGTAGAATTATTATCCCCCCTGAATGCCAAAACTTACATATTGAAGAATGAACCATTGCTCAAAGTAGAGTTTTACTGTATTCGTTGTTCAATGACAAAGTTGAAAGTTACGATATTAGATATCTCGTACCCCAAACAAGTAGAGCTGTTTATGGTGAGGAAGAATTTTAGAGTTTTGTGCGATTTCAAGTTGGCTGGTTATTGTTGATGTTGCCAAGTTGGTATGTTGAGATGAAGTGCCCTTAGTTGTATTTTTAGCTTCGCGAATTTTGGAAGAATTAGAGTTGACAGCTGAAGAAATCTTGTGAAGAATGGAGAGGCAGAGATGTTTGCCACCTACTCCCAATGCGGCGCGCGCCTCTATATGGGCTGTCGTACAACTGTTGACAGTAGTAGAGCCGTGCTGTTGTGTGTCGATGTTTTTTTATTTATAGATGAGTGGTGTGGTAGCCAGTTGAGGGGGCGATGGGGAAGTGGGTGGTCTCAATCAGGGGGAGAAAACAACAGCAGTGGCACAGGCCTGTAATGTGCGCCAAAAACCAAAACTTAAAATTTTCCCATTTTCAATAATTAAAAATTAATTATATTTAAAATGCTTGAAATCATATTTATGAAAAGAGTAAATTAAACTAATATTAAGCAACTTTAAAAAGCATACATTGTTCTACTTTGTATAGAATGTAATGGTAAATTCGTAGTTTGGAAAAATACTAGCATATATTCAACGAGCCAGAAAATGAGCGTCACTCGATGTTCACGTAACAATGCATACTTTACGAACATTGAGCAATTAAAGTTAAAAAGATTTTTCTCTCATATGATTTTTTTTCAAGTTCCGCCAAACTACATAGAGAAATATAAGTCAGTTTACTTTGATTTTAATTATTTTAATTCTGAAAAATACTTAATTTCTCAATAAATTCATTTTTATGTGCTTTGAAAAAAATACGAAGGCACACATATAAAAAAGGTGGAAGTGGAATAATGATTTGCTCTCCCATAATATGACCTATAATAAAAATAGATTAATAATCAAACTAAAACACAATCGAAAGTGGATAACTAAAATATTTCAAATTTTAACGATGAATAAAAATTGAGGATCCTCTTCATAAAATATAGAATTTTACTCAACATTCAGTTTCATTTCAATAAAGAATAAATAAATTATGCTGTACAGGCTGTCCCATTTTCGATGTCCTTACGGGGTAACTCGCTTATTTTTGAAGATAGAGATTTGCGGTTCTCGCGAACATTGGCTACTTTTTTGTGAATCTTACGATACCGTAAACAAAATTTTCATAGCTTGCTTCGTTTTTGAGATACAGGGCGAAGTTGAAAATATTGCATTTTGGTCCCCCTCCTGTATCTCAGCTGCCTTTTAACTTGAAGGAAAAGTAAAAACTGTTTTTTATACAATTTTTTACGTAGAATCCAGTGGCGTAGTAAGATTTTCGAAATGAGCTGTCATTATTTAGATATAACCCAATGTTATAATTTTTTAAATGGAACACTCTGTATACTTTTCCATATTCAAAACAAAAATGTTTTGCGCGTTTCAAAAATATATAATACTTATATAAAATTCTAAGTATTATACCTGTATTTAGATAATTTTCTTTTTTTTATGGAAAGTCAAGACAAATATCACTTTGATAGATCGTTCGGCGCAGTAAACAAAAATATCACTTCCATTTATATAGGTTAGAATGAAAAGTTTTCATTAAAAAATATTGTTTAATATACGTTATTAAACAATTTGACTAAATTTAACAAGTGACTAAACAGAGATGAATTTAATAATTATTATAACAAAAATAGAAACTTATATGTAACACTGCTACAAAACAAAGTTCTATTATTTTTCTGTTGAAAATGTTTTGTAAATATTGTTCAAATTACTTCGAAAACTTCTCTCGTGGCATTCATAAGAGCATCTCGATTTTGGTTGACAGTTAATGGGGTCATTTTTATCAATACACTGGAATGTAGTGAAGTCAATGTTATGACGAAACGCGTTTACTCAATAGATTTTTATTTCAACCTGTGAAAAGTTAGTTTTTTATTTCTTTAAGTTATGAATACACTGGTGTTAGAATCTTTCATTAGGATAAATATTTTCTATATTGAGCCAACGGAATTTCGTCAAGTAGTTCAGAAAGAAAATCATCCAAAATTTTCAAATATCTTTGATGATTCAAGTTACCGTCGAAAATACGGTAGACTAATCTTCCCCCAAAAACGAAACAAAATCGGAGAATATACCACCTACAAAACTCAATACTCTTCTCAGTTTCACTTGGGCGCAGATGATGTATAGCTTGGGATAAGTAAGGGGTATATATATATATATATATATATATATATATATATATATATATATATATATATATATATATATATATATATATATATATATATATATATATATATATATATATATATATATACATATATATATATATATATATATATATATATATTATATATATAGTATATATATATATATATACATGACATATATATATATATATATATATATATATACTATATACTATATATATATATATATATATATATATATATATATATATATATATATATATATATATATATATATATTATATATATATATATATATATATATTATATTAATATCTTCGAAACCCTTGGAATGCCAACCGAATCTTCAATTTCTCTGCAAGTATTTTTGTTCTCTTCTACCTTTGCGAGGACACTAATTTCATCATTTTCGGCATTTTCTTTCTGGCCTAGGCTTTTCAAAAGATCCCAAAAAGGAAAATTAAAATTTCTATCTCATTATCTAACTGACACCCAGTAACTGAGTAATAGTAAATATGGTAATATATCCCAACCATATCTAATTTTTCGTAGTTTTGATATACTGGATTATCATTCGCCATTGTAAGAAAAATTTGTACAATTTGACAGGAACTATAAATATTCTGCACTTGCGTTTTTTTCATAGCCACCTACTAATTAGGTCCAGAGCGTATATAGTTGATAAATAGTGTTTCATTAGTTTAAATTTATTGTTTTGTCAAACTGTTTAATAACGTATATTAAACAATATTTTTTAATGAAAATTTTTCATTCTTACCTATATAAATGGAAGTGATATATTTGTTTACTGCGTCGAACGATCTATCAAAGTGATATTTGTCTTGACTTGACATTAAAAAAAAAAGAAAATTATCTAAATACAGGGCTAATACTTAAAATTTTAATATAAGTATTATATATTTTTGAAAAGCGCAAAACATTTATGTTCTGAATATGGAAAAATATACAGTGTTCCATTTAAAAAATTATAACATTGGGTTATATATAAACAATGACAACTCATTACAAAAACCTGACTACGCCACTGGATTCTACGTAAAAAAGTGTATAAAAAACAGTTTTTACTTTTTCTATAAGTCAAAAGACAGCTGTGATACAGGAGGGGGACCAAAATGCAATATTTTAAACTTCGCCCTGTATCTCAAAAACGAAGCAAGCTTTGAAAATTTTGTTTACGGTATCGTGAGATTCACAAAAAAGTAGCCAACGTTCGCGAAAACCGCAAATCTCTATCTTTAAAAATAAGGGAGTTACCCCGTAAGGACATCGAAAATGGGACAGCCTGTACATATATCTCTATACACATAAAATAAAGAAAATGTAGAATATGAGTGATTTTGTAATTTTCTCAACAATATTTCAACTCTAATTTCACATTGCTAAGCTTGATATAACAGTTCAAATGAAAAAAGCTTAGGGTGTTATATTTTGTTACACTTAGCACAGGAACTTCTTGAAATCTTTCTTAAAATTTCTATTGTACCCAGCATATTTATATTCTTTAATGATAACTTTCTTGATTAATTTCTAATTAATCATTTGATTACTATAATACTATTAACTTCAACAACGTCAAATTGTTTGCGATTTAAAGAAATTTTCTTTAAAATCCCTAGCTAGTATCTCTGATAAAATAAAAAATACATAATTAGTCAATTGGATATATATAAAATATCAAAAGTTCTGTTGGATCTAAAAGCCTCTAAAATTTAACAATGTCAGGTCAAAACTGGATGAAAACAATAATTTTATGCAATCGTTTCTGAACAATATATTTTAAATTTTCTTTGTATGTATACGAATTATCACTTGAAATGGAATACACCAACATGATTTCAAGCCAACAAAAAAAATTGTTATTCTATATTTATAATAACCATAATACCTTTGTGTGAATAAACGTACCTAGAATATCTGGATGGACCCCTTCTTCCGCCACCTCTTCTAGATCGTCCATTGGACATTTCTACACGCACTCTTGTACCACAGCAACGTCTAAAATAAAAATCTTTTTTGTTGATACCCTTAAAAACCAAATTGAGGATTGGTACAATAACGTTTTCCTCACATTGAAAGGCGAAAATGGTATCCCACCCACCAATAGACCATAATGAATATTTCAAAGCACTAAACCATGGAAAGAGCACAGCCCCAGGATATGACAACATTCCGAGGAATATTCAGAAAAAATTTGGTCTCCTGGTGCATCTTGAAATAATCAGAATATAACTTCTGTACTCTTATTTCCAAGAGATTTGGAAGAAGGGACTACTTATTACAATACCTAAAAACTTGTCACAAAACTAAAGACTCTTCACACTGCTACCAGTAATTGGAAAAAAAGGATGAAAAAATAATAGTCAAGATTGATAAAATTGATAGATCTAAATATTCCATAGTTCCAATTCGGCTTTGAACAGAGAACAACAACAATTCACCCACTGATTATATTAACACAAAACGTATAGTGTAAGAGGAAAGGACACCGCTCTATCAATATTTATATTAGACATTCAAAAAGTATTTGACATTGTGAGGCACGCCGGCCTCACCTACAAGCTACACCACTTGGGCTGTCCCACACATCTGCTAAAATTAATTGAAGAATTTCTCACGGGAAGAACAACACAGGTCAAAGTAAAAAACTCACTTGCTACTGAATTTTTCCCAAAACAAGGACTTCCTCAAGGTTCCCTCTATCGCTCTGTTAAAATTGTACCTGGGGGACAGGTCCCAGGTCGTCAGGGTCGGTGGGGTGTCTTTCGCGGAGAAGAAATTAAATATTGGAGTGCCCCAAGGATCTATTCTTGGGCCTATACTGTTCTTAATTTATATTAATGACCTTCCTCTCAACTCTGATGGAGAAAACTACGCCATTTTCGCGGATGACACCACAGTTTCCCTGTCGGCGGGATCTGTTCTTCAGGCAATTCAGGGTCTGGGGGACATGCACTCGAGGGTAAAGAGCTGGTTCGATGCAAACAGGTTGGTCATGAATGAGGATAAAACTGAAAAAGTTGTTTTCTCCCTTAGAGACTGTGATGGTGTAAAATCTGATAGTGAAAATGGTAGGTTTCTTGGGGTCTGCATTGACCCGGCTCTCACATGGGTGGCCCACATAGATAAGGTGTCAGCAAAACTGAGTAAGGCTTTATTTGTTCTTAGAAATCTGTCTCAATGTGTATTTGATAGGGTATTACTAACATCCTATCATGCCATATTCCACTCGGTTATGACTTATGGTATCCTGGTTTGGGGGCACTCTCCTCTTACGGCTGGATTGTTTGGGAAGCAGAGAAAAGCAATTCGTATCTTGGCCGGCTTGGATTTCGAGAGTGATTGTAGAGAAACTTTTAAAAGTCTTAAAATATTAACCTTAACATCTCAATATATACTAGAAAACCTCCTGTATGTAAAAGACAATTTGGGGAAGTTTAGGGTGCATGGTGAGGTCCACAGTTATAACACTAGACAAAAAAACTTGCTTATCCCCTCTTACCACAGGTTGAAAAGGTGTCAAAATGGCCCAGACTACTTGTCCATTAAATTATATTACAATCTGCCCAATGATATTAAAAACTTGGATAGGGGTCAATTTAAGAATAGGGTCAAAGTTTTTTGGATGTTGAACAGCTTTTATTCATATGATGAATTTGTGTAACTAATATTTAGTGATTTTTTAGGATTGTTATGTACTTAGTTTAAGACTTATTTTAATGTTTTGGTGTATTTCTTTTCTGGCTATACTATTTGCCTTACTGACATGTGTAAACACTATAGTGTATAATGGCAAGAATAAATTGAGTATTGAGTATCGCCGGATCTATTCAATCTTTATTGTTATAACATTCATAAACCTCAGAAGAACAACTACATAGATAACAAGGCATACATGCTACAGTTTGCAGATGACATCGCACTGATATCTCATTGCAAAAAAATCACAAAAGCAGCGAGTAGGATTGAAGAATTTAAAAAAAAATTTGAAAAATGGATGAGAAAATAAAGAATAAAATTCTGAAAAAAATCCATATTTAAGCTCTTTCAACATAAAAACATTCAAAACTGTCTGACCATATCCCTTGGAAATGACACATTGAAACCACCACCTAACTGCAGATACCTAAGAAAGACAATCCACTGCAAACAAAACTTCAAAGCAGGAAACAATCAGCAGAGGAATTCATTTCCGATCATTAACCTATGTACTGATACCAAGTTATTGGAACAAGCACAGCCTGCAAAATCTATAAAATGATCTGTAGACCCCTTTTAGAATATGAGCTTCAAATCCTGGGGCAATGCAATAAAACAAGATTCAATATGATCAAGGTTACTAAGTGCAATGCTTTCCGAAATATCACAAGGATGAGACATCCCAACAATCCCCTACATAATCTTCCGAACAAATACTTATATGAAAAGACCGACATTGACCGATAGCGAATATTCAATATATATTATATAGTCAATAAGAAATTGATACACAAAACTCAATACAATACTTTTTTTATGGCAAATACATATAATATACTTAAATAGCTCCAACGAAAAAGAGCAACCACTATTTGAACACCTCTTATCTTTACTATAATATCCTAAGCACTCTTTTGTTGCTGTTACACAGACTAGAATATATTATTTTTTCTTATAAAAACATGTATATCATGGCAGGAAAACCTAGGTTAATAGCCCTGAATCCTTCTTCAATAAGTTGTTTTCTCACTCTTTCTTCGTGTATTACTGTATCAATTGCAATTATTTACAATTTATTAACTAACTTCAATGAAGTGGTAAATTTCTGAAAGAAATAAATCTGATTCTGACATAAATGCATTTGAATTCCAAATTTTACATGTACCTAATTGTTTCTTAATGCAAATCTATTCAATTCAACAGATTCTGGAAGTCGAAAATGGTGATTGAGCAGATATTTCTGCCTTCAGTTTCGTCGTTTTAAATAATACTTATGTATAGGTAGATACATAAGTATTATTTAAAACGACGAAACTGAAGGCAGAAAAATCTGCTCAATCACCATTTTCGACTTCCAGAATCTGTTGAATTGAATAGATTTGCATTAAGAAACAATTAGGTACATGTAAAATTTGGAATTCAAATGCATTTATGTCAGAATCATTATACCTATTCTGGAATTTGTTGGATCAGCACAAAAATAATTCATACTCATAAATTGTCACTCTATATACACATACTAATCATACATACAAAAAAGCCTACACAATAATTTCGTTTTAAATGTAAGTCATATTAGAGCAAGTAATAAACATTTAGTTTATTATTTAGAAATCAATTAACTTACGTTCCATCAAGTCCACGAACTGCATCTTCGGCATCTCTAGTATCTTCAAATTCAACAAATGCGAAACCTGGTGGATTTCTAGCAACCCAAACGTTTCTCAAGGGGCCATATTTGCTGAAAGCGCTTTCAATTTCGTGTTTACTCGCAGAGGAACCCAAGTTACCTACATAGACCTTGCAGGATAAATCCCATTCACGATAGCGAGACATAATCTAAGTAAAATTAAATAAAATAGTTTGCGAAATAACATCAGAAACGGTACAAACTTACCTAAAGATTATAGTTATATTTATCACGTTCAATATCTCACAAAAGAATTTTTTTTTTAAGGGAGCGTCTTTCTGTCCTACCTCTTAGTGTGTCTGTTATTGATGAATCCTGTATACTATGTTCTATTTGACAACTCTGCAGCAGAACAGAAAACTAATATGGACGACTAACCCTTTGCTACCGCTAGGCAAGAATGGAATGGGAGCTTTCCAACAAGGAAACACTGTGCCACTCTGTGGTCTGTGTCATACTACAGAACACGGTGTACGGGTGCTTGTTGGAAATCCTTTTTGATTTTTAAGTAAAACGCCAGAGAGCGCAGCCATCGTTATTTCAAAAGGCAATGGAAAAGTGATTTCTGTTTCGGTTTATTACGAATTACGTACACTGTCATTAGCCATTTTTGTATCACGTTAAATAATGAAAACTGTAAGTGAAATATTAATATGATATAATACAATGATAATCATAAATTAATAATTAAAACTGTTGCCAACGTTAATGCAATAAATTGACTATAAATGTTGGTAGCACTGAAACACTACACTGTCACTCTGTCGTAGTTGGAACAAGAAGCGACGAACACCGTGTCACAAGTGTCGTTGTCGTAGTTGGAAAGCTCCCAATAACACAACAATATAGTCCCTAGATTCTAAAATCTCACCAATACCAAAATATCAATAACACTATGGGAGCTTTCCAACAAGGCAGCACCGCGCCACTCTGTGTCACACTACCGAACACGGTGTACGGGTGCTTGTTGGAAAGCCTTTTTGATTTTTATGTAAAACGCCAGAGAGCGCAGCCATCGTTATTTCAAAAGGCAATGGACAATTGATTTCTGTTTCGGTTTATTACGAATTACGTACACCGTCATTAGCCAATTTTGTATCACGTTAACTTATGAAAACTGTAAGTTAAATATTGATAATCATCTAATAAATCAATAATTAAAACTATTGCCAAGGTTAATGCAATAAATCGACTTTAAATGTGGTAGCACTGAAACACTACACGCTCTAACTCAACTTTTGTGTGTGTTCGACCGTGTGTCACTGTGTCGTAGTTGGAACAAGAAGCGATGAACACTGTGTCACACAGTGTCTCTCTGTGTCGTATTTGGAAAGCTCCCTATGTTTGCAGTATTTACTGCTTTGAAGATTTTCTTCTTCTTTCGGATGGTAGGTGAAGGTGAGTTACTCTTGAGACTTTTTATACCCAATATTATGCGGCTAAGGGTTGGTTCGTTGGTTCCCAATCAAGGGGATCTGACATTCGTGATGCCAACCTTGTTGATTGTAGTCTTCTGTGATATATAATATATAATAATAATAAAAAAGATATTAATTATATAATTAAGATTTCATTTATCGGTGAATATTTCGAAGTCATTGAGAGTGTCTTCGGTAAATGTAATTATATAGGAAAAAGAACGGTCTGAATGTAGTAGGATATCTGGTGCCATTTATTAGGTGATCTCCTAACATTTAATTTTTGAGATCGCAAGGAAATGATATCATTTATTAGGTTTTTTCCTATTAACCGGAAATTGTTAAGATGCATATTCTGTCATGATTCGTTTCAGATAGATTTCATGTCCATGTTTAGGGGAATTCAATACTTGTTAATTTCAGACAAGCACTGTTGTTTCTATATGATAGATTTGCTCATATTATAACTATCTAGATATTAGTGAAATTTACCATGGTACACTGTGATATAGCGATACAGCTTTTTAAACGTTTGAACACTCATTGTTTTATACCCTGATGTGGATATGTTTATTAATATTCCGGGTGATAAATGGGTAAATGGCAACTTTTTTTTTGTGTGAGGAGGCAGTCCTGAATGAATTAATAATGTTTCTAATGGTCGCGGCGTATTTCTGAATATTATATTTGTCCGGGGTGACTGATCAGGTAAGACCACTTATCGACCTGTTGAAGAGTAATTTTATGCATCATTGAGCATTGCAGTTTAGTTTATTGCTCATCAAGGATGATCCTGGAAAGTTGTTATTTGAGGAGAGTCGCTTCGACTTTCATTGGGAAGATTTTGCGGGTCTTAGTTAATTTTTTTTCATAATATTCTTATTGGGATAATACTGAGGATAAGACGGTGGTCCTTTTAATTTGATTGAGGTCCAGAATTTCTCCTACGGAGCTTTTGAAAATCTGTTTGGTTCTAGTCCCCCAAGTTATATGGAATTTAAGGGTAGGTTCAGCTCTGATGGTAATGTCTAACTCTTTACTTACTATGTTCCTTGAGTTTATAGTAGTGAAGTTCGATTTTGATTACACAGTGAGTATTGGCTCCTGTCTTTTCTCTTCTAGTGAAATACATGAACGGATTTATGGTATCAAGCCGAAGACGTCAGTGGATGTCGATGATGTGCCTAGTTTATTATTGAAAAAATGTGTTAGCACACGTTCTGTTCTTATTGCTGAGCTAGTCAATACGTCTCTTAGGAAGGACCTCTTTTATTTATCGGTCGAGTCTTAAATAAGTAATTACAGAAGTATATCTATGCAGTCGGCAGTACATAAATTGATGGATAGCTTGATATGTAGTTCTTATCTTGGAATTTAGTGCTACATCTAGATGATATGATTAGATGTTTTCAATCTGGATTACAGGTATATGCTGTATATAGGGACTTTTCGAAGGCGTTTGACATGGTTAATTTGAATTTGTATTGGCTAAATTGGAATTTCTAGGTGTGCATGACGTTCTGCACAGCTGGTTCAGAAGTGGTCATACTCAGGTGGTTAGATATAACAACTGTTTCTAGAGTGTTTGATGTACTGTCGGAGGTGCTTCAGGGCTAGCACATTCATATGAATGATATAAAAATATCTCTGAATGTGAAATACCTAATATTTGCCGATGATATTAGGATCTACTCACCAGTGGCTGGAGTCGTAGACAGGGACTCTTTCCAGTCACATATTTATTCATTCGTTGAGTAGACTGATACTAATTAATGCAGCTAAATTTTAGGAAATGCAATGATGTTTCTTTTCATAAATCTGGTTCTCCATCTCGGCATGACTATTATCTGGGGGATAGCCAGCTTGCTCGTGTTGATTCTATTCGTGATCTTGGCGTGATTTTTCACGTCTGTGTTAACTTAAAGGAGAATTTGAGTCGGATTTTCGGTCAATACTATAAGAATCCTATATTGCTATGTCTGGTAGAATTACTAGACACACTCCGTTTTTCTAGCACTAAAGTACATGGGGCTAATTATATATCCAACTATTTAGTCAATCGAGTGCTTGATTTGTGTAACAGTTTATAGCATTGATTTATTTTCGGGTGAATTGAGATAATTTATAATGAGTATCCGATGATTCTTCAATGTGACCTCAAGCTAGACTGTTGTTTAATTATTGATTGTTCTCTTGTGTTTTCTTGTTTCAGTTTTTTTATTGTTAAAAGTTAATTTTCATTATATTTTTGTCTGTTTATTAGATTAATCTTATATCTGCATCTATGTAAAAAGGCGGTTTACGTTCAATAGCATCCATTATATTGTAATGAATGTTTTCAATTAATAAAATAAAATAAAAAATAAATATCATTATTACCTTCCTAATATCGATGTGACCATAAAAGAAACTGTTTATTGTTTGAAGTTATGATTTGTTGACAAAACTTTTGTTTGTTTGAATCGAACTGAATAGAAAGTTTTATCGTTAGCTATATGATATCAAACTAATTTTGCTATAAAATAATTTCTTAAATCCAGGTTTTGCTTGAAATATTATGATTTTTTGGCAACCAGCATGTACAGAGTACAGTCCACAGAATAAAAAAAAGATTAGTATCATTCTATGGTACAATCAGTGTATGTGCTTTTCCGGTCCGCAACATTTTTGTTATTACTGTTATTAGTTGATTTCCGTATTTCCTATTCCCTGTTATTCCATTCCATCAAGTGATGATATTTTGGTTACTTAATAACCAAAAACAGATTCCTGATATCCTAACATAACTCGAATAATAAGTTAGAAAGATAGTTCATTCAACATGTCTCGACGGGGTGAGAATATTGATTATATTTTTCTTTTTAATATTAATCATTTTTCATTGTTATAAGAAGCTGGATATAAGTATGTTCTTAACAACTATGTAATTTTTTTCAGGAACTGCATTCAACAGAAACATAAGCTCTTCCAGTGTAGGGCAGCGGCGAGTACCGCGACCAATAGTAACAAACAACTATATTCAACAAGTAAGAGTTTATTTAATATTGAATGAAAGTACCGGAGAAATTTCTCAGGAATGTTATACCTATAAATTGAAACTATTGTATTTGGTTGATTATAATCCCTTTGTTTTATTTACCTTTTATTCAATAATTGCTTCAAGGGAGAAATAGATATTTGTTATTTGTTTGAAAATAGAGATGTATATGAGATTGTTTATGTTTGCATGATGTTTGAGAATGACAGAATTGCTTCTGTTCCATTCTGAAAATATAGTTTGTTCTATTTCTACTTGAACCAAGAGGCATGATATAGTACCACTAGATATGTTTTTATGTTTTTTTACCTATTACAGTAATTGAAATTGAATTCAAATTCGAGAAAACTAGTTTTCAGATATGTCAGTTTACAATTGCAACAGAGGCTTTTCATGTTGATTGAAATTATGAGTAGGTACACAGTGATTGGAATCATATATAATATATTAAATAGCATAACATAACATTATAATAAATAGCATCTACTTTAAACTGTAATGACATTAATACAATTGAGTACTTTCTGTTTATAACTTGAGTAATTATATAGTACCTATATCAATTTCAAATGATGAATAACACTAAAATCAAAGCAATAAATTACTATGGTTATTAAATAAATAGACTTACAAGAATTACTATTGTGCATCTATACACATTTTATTTCATGCTAGTGAATGATGGAAATGTATAGTTTTCAGCAAAATTTTTTATTATATTGTTATTGCGTGAGAATTTTAACATAGTAGTCTTGTGTTCTAAATTTTTAGTATTACATGATAACATATTGCAGTTATTGATAGTATCAAAATCTAGATAATAATTTGTATAATCTGTTTAGTTAAAAACTGAGATATGTTTTATACCATTTCACCAAAAATAATTTTTTTAAAATTTCTTTCTTTACTTGCTGACCCTCTCAAACAGTAAATATACATTACTGGCACCAGGGCATACTAATACATTTAGTAACTAGAAAACACAACAGAGTATTCTTAATCAAATGACAATAAGGAAAAGGAAAGTCTATTCTAGTTTCGAGAAATTTTTCAAGCTATGGCATAATCTTATAATTTTTAATGGTAACAATATTTTGCGGCATGAAGTTAAATACATTAATGCTTCTATAAATAGGGGAATTTTGAGTCTTATTTATTTTTAAGGCTTTAATGCTTTTTATAAATTTTTGTGTATATATATTTGAATTATTCTTGTCTGATTCAAATTTATATATATATATATATATATATATATATATATATATATATATATATATATATATATATATATATACTACCTGACCCGGCAAACGTTGTTTTGCCATATAAATTATTTTCATCTATCTATCTATTCATCTATCTGCCGATATATATCTACCTATCTAACTATCTATCTAAGTGTAATATATCTTTCTATTTATCTATCTATCAATCTACGTGACTCGTCAAACGTAGTTCTTCCATGCCTACAAATTATTTTTATCTATCTATCGTTCTATCTATTCATCTATCTGCCGATGTATCTCTATCTATCATTATATCTATCTATCTGGTAAACTGGCAAACGTTGTTTAAATTATGAAAATGGCTATGAACAATTATGTGTTGTTGATAGAAGGATGAAAATTTAGAGTTATTTGTATTTTTTAATGCAACATCATAAGAAAATAAAAATAAAAAATTTCGTCCAAAAAATTTATAAAAAGTTTGTGGTGAACCACCCTAATCACTCTATTATATTATTATAGGGGTATGAAAAATATATTACGACCTATTCTCAGACCGACTATGGTTATTTTCGATTGCCATCTTGCAATCCTATTGCGGATCTGTGGATAAATGAAAAAAAATTAAAATTGCGATGGAAAAATAGGGGTTGATCGTAGAAGGGTTTAAATTTGAGAGTAATATGAATTTTTTTTATCTAAGTTATGACAAAATAAAAATCTTGCCAGAAAAATTGAAGTTTATAATCAACAAATAAAAAAATAGGAGTTGATCGTAGAGGTTTGAAAATTTAGGGTTGTATGTATTTTTGAATGCTGTATCATAAAAAAAATAGAACAGAAAATATTGTCTGAAAAAAAAATTACTTGGTGGACCCTCAACATTCAGGGGGATGAAAAATATATGTTGTCCGATTCTCAGACCTAACCGATATGCACACAAAATTTCATGAAAATCGGTCTAGCCATTTTGGAGGAGTTTAACAAATAAAAACTAGGGGTTGATCGTAGAGTGGTGAAAATTTAGGGTTGTATGTATTTTTGAATTTATATATCATGAAAAAATAGAACAGAAAATTTTCTCTGAAAAATAAAAATAAAAATTAAGGGTTGGCCACCCCTCAGCCCCCACCCTCAACATTCAGGGGGATGAAAAATAGATTTTGTCTGATTCTCAGACCTAACCGATATGCACACAAAATTTCATGAGAATCGGTCGAGCCATTTCGAAGGAGTTTAACAAATAAAAAATTGGGGTTGATCGTAGAGGGGTGAAAATTTAGGGTTGTATGTATTTTTGAATGTTGTATCATAAGAAAAATAGAACAGAAAATTTTTTCTATCTATTCATCTATCTGCCGATGTATATCTAACTATCTATCTATCTATCTATCTATCTAGATAGTTATCTGTCTTTATATCTATCTATCTACATATCTATCCATCAATCTATCTGGCCCGGCAAACGTTGTTCTGCCATATAAATTATTTTTATCTAAATAGGGGTTGATCGTAGAGAGGTGAAAATTTAGGGTTGGATGTATTTTTGAATGTTGTATCATAACAAAAAAAATAGAACAGAAAATTTTGTCTGAAAAATATAAATAAAAAATTAAGGGGTGGACCTCCCTTAGCATTTAGAGGAAATAAAAATCTTGTTCCAGGTCTGACACAACATTAAAAAAAAATTAATTATCTCTCCTCAATGATGATTTTTTTTTGTAATCAAAAAATCATCAACTATTTCATGTTCTCTGATATCTCAGTTTGAGGCAAATTGCAATAAAAAATATTAATTTCCGATAATTGGTTTGACGTTGAATGTATATTTACATTTCAATAGAGGATTTTTTTAGAAAATATATTTAAGTTTATTATTATTATTATTATTTCAGCAGAACCAACCAACCCCTCAACGGCAACACGCCACTCAACCAACAGCTCAACAACATGTGACTAAACAGCAACCGATGTTTGTGCAGAAAAAGCAACAGTTAGCCCAACAACAACAACAACAGAAGCAGCAGTTGGTTCAACAAAAGCCGCAATTGGTCATTAAGCAGCAATTGGTCGTTAAACAGCAATTGGCCAATAAGCAGCAACAGGAACAGCTGGCTCAACAGAAGAAGGAATTGGATCTAAAGAAACAGAGGGATTTGGAGATACAAAAGCAAAAGGATCTGGAACAACAAAAGCAGAAAGAACTGGAACAGCAGAAGCAACAAAAACATGACCAACAATTGGAGTTACAGAAGCAGAAGGAGTTAGAGCTACATGTGAAGCAAGAATTTGAAATTCGGAGGCAGAGTCAGATAAAAAAAGAGGAGCAACAAAATCAGGAGGAATTAGATTTTCAAATGCAGGAAAAGCTGCAGCAGCAGAATTTGCTGCAAAATGAGATTGACCAGCAACAGTTAAGTTCAGAAATTATTATAGCCGAGGACAAACAACTGAGGTTACCTATATTGCAAGAAAATGAAATAATGGAGAATGTTTCTGAAAATAGACCTGCAAAGAGGAAGATGTCTTCTCGTAGTAAGTATGGAATGCTTCTTCAGTAGGTTCTCAACTTTTTGTATGTGTTGCTGTGGTTACACATTTGTGATCTATATAATGTGAGCTAGATATTCGATGTTAGTCCAATATCGGGCAAGGCAACGTTTTTCAAATTTGGTCTTATAAAGGATCTTGTCCATAACTTTTTGTCGTTTGACACAAAAAGCATCAAAATTCGGCCTTTTTAGGACCTCTCCAAGGCTTTAGTTTGTGTGGAGCATGAATTGTTGTTGACGAAGTTGGACACAGTTGGTTTCACAGATAATCAGCTCCGATTATTACGCAGCTATCTGCCGATGTTATTATATGTCCCAGGTATACATATTCGTTGACTTTCTCGATCTCACTATTATCCACTTCTACTTTAATATTCTGCTTAAGTCAGTACCTTGATTTTGCCTAGGTTCATCTTTAAGCCGACCTTCTCTGACTCCTCTTTCAACTGTTTTAACATCTGTTGAAGTTCTTCCACTTTGTTGCTCATGAGTATAATATCGTCGGCAAATCTTAGATTGGTGAGATATTGTCCATCGATTTCTATACCCCATTTCGCCCAATTTAGTTATTTAAATACATCTTCCAGTACAAGAGTGAATAATTTTGGGCAGATGGTGTCTCCTTGCCTAACTCCTCTTTTAATTCTAATCTTTTGAGTAACTAGATTTTATGCTATATTTATTTGGATGGTAGCTTTGTTATATATTTGCTTGAGGAGATCTCTATATCTGGAGTATATCCTTGCGTTATTAATTCCTTGGAAGATTGCCCACAATTCGACGGAATCAAACACTTTGTTGTGGTCTACAAAGGGGTACATTGTATTCATTCTACGTATTGTCTGGAGATGTTCTATCGTGCTGTATCCCTTTCGAAAACCTGCCTGTTAGACTGGCTGATAATCGTCGAATTTATTTGATAGTCTATTAGTGATTATCTTCGTTAAGAGTTTATAGGAATGGGGTGAGAGACTGATTGGGAGGTAGTTATCTAGATTCAGTTTATCTCCTTTCTTGTGGATTAGGGTGTCCTGTGCGTTTTGCCATGTATCTGGAATGAATCATAAGCAACTTTACTTATGTAGAACAAACTAGTGAGAGGCTCACCCGCCTATTAAATAGATCCGTGAAAACTATAGATCGATGAAAATATAGTTTCCCGAACCACGATTGGTGCAAAGCCGGTCCCTGCCTCTGTCGAACAGTACGCGACGCGTCAAGTGCTGAGCTCGTCCCTGTCTCTGTCGAACGGGCTCGCCATCTGCTCGCTATCAATTTCGATTTCGTGCGGTATCGGCTAGATGCTACGACCTCATTGGAACTCGTCGTGCCGAAACTTCTCGATAGAATTCAACCCGTCCAACTATCGGCTCCAAAGGCGGTCACGTGAATTCAAGTCCATGTGACGCGAAAATAGTTCTTAAGCGTCGATAATGCAGCCGTTTTCGCGAATTTCGGAGAAACGTCAAACTTTAAACGTTCGATATCGAAGATCGGCGTCTCGGATCGAGGCGAGACGTAGCCTAAGCACTACGGAAAGGACGTGGGCGATCGACGGGGCCCTTCGGGCCCCGCGATTCGCGGCCGATCTCCTTATCTCGGCTTCATAAGTTTGCCAAAATGCGGCCTTCGGCCGCCTGCATTTTGGGAAGTCGAATTTGGCAAACCAATTATTTATTTAGTATTATATACTAGTGAGAGCCTCCATCGCCCATTAAATAGATCCGTGAAAAATATAGATCGATAAAAATATAGTTTCTCGAACGCCGAGGAGTGTTAAGCCCGTCCCTGCCTCTGTCGAACGGTACGCGACGCGTTAAGTGCTGAGCCCGTCCCTGCATCTGTCGAACGGGCGCACAATCTACTCGCTGTCAATCTCAGTTCGTGTGTAATCGGCTAGATAGTACGACCTCATTGGGCCTCGCCGTGCCGAAACTTCTCGATAGAACTCAACCCGTCCAACTATCGGCTCCAAAAGCGGTCACGTGAATTCGAGCCCATGTGACGCGAAAATAGTTCTTAAGCGTCGACAATGCTGCCGTTTTAGCGAATTTCGGAGAAACGTCAAACTTTAAACGTTCGATATCGAAGATCGGCGTCTCGGATCGAGGCGAGACGTAGCCTAAACACTACGGAAAGGACGTGAGCGATCGACGGGGCCCTTCGGGCCCCGCGATTCGGGACCGATCTCTTTGTCTCGGCTTTATAAGTTTGCCATAATGCGGCTCAGTTTGTTAGTCATGAGTAAAACTGCTCGTTGGCTATTTCAGTATACCAGTGTGTTTTGTGGGTTGTCTAACATAGCAAAATTTGACGTGTTCATCGAAGACAGACCGAAATAAGTCGAAGCGCGTATAACGTGTATTTGTTTACTATAATAGTTGGACACTACTTAGAGGATCTGCTGAAACTGTGTGAATTTGTTATTTTTATTTATGAATGGTGAAAAAATGGCTCCAAAGTTATTTACTTATATCTTACTTATGCATTTTCATGAATATATTGAACGTAAATGTTTCCTTTCTTTCGAAATTACTAATTTTGTTGGGGTCTCCTGAAGTGACCACTGGGCACTTAGGTAATCGTGTTATCTTATTTTAGTTCTGAGGAAGCAAGTTTGGAGTACCTACCTACTGAATAATAATAATAGTAATAATATTTATTTCAAAAATTATCACAGATAGATCAGGTACAAATGATAAAATTGAAACATGTCAGACGAAACCACAGTTTAATGCTGGATGGAACAGTAATTATAATATTCATTTAGATGATAAGGCTCTACATCCAGGATAAACTTACGAACTCTTGCTACATACAGACTCACACTATCAATAGCCCAGAAATGTTTTGGGAGAGCATTATATAATTTCATACAAGTGTACATTGTGCTTTTTTGAGTAAGTGTGAGTGATAGCTTTGGCAGTTGATAAGGAATCATTTGTCTTGTGTTATTCTGATTCTTGAAGCTAGAAAACAGCTCTTTATGTTTATAAATGAATAGCAAAGATCTAAAAACAAACAAGCCAGGTACAGTCAAAATATTATGCTTTTTAAATAAACCTCTACACGATTCCCGAAAAGGTAGTCTTAACATCGACCTCAACTTCATTTTTTGAGCAATAAATAGGGAATTAGTATGTGGGCTGTTGCCCCAGAATATTATTCCATATGACAACAACGATTCAAAATTTGCAGAGTAAATTGTTTTTAATACATCTAAGCCAACTTGATGCTTCAAAACGTTAATTGAATACAAGACAGACAGCAGTCTCCCATTCAAGTAATCAATATGTTGACGCCACTTCAAGTTAACATCAACATGTACACCCAAAAACTTAATAGACTCACTAGTTGTAATATCATTATCAAGAATCCTTATTGACAATGGAAATGAACGACGAGAGCGATCGGTATGGAAACAGATAAAGTCAGTTTTGGTAATGTTAAACTTTCAACTGTTATCACCACACCAGGAAGTTATAGACTCGAAAGCATCTTCAGCCCTATTAATAACAGTGGCCAAATCATCGTCGGAAACTATGATGTTAGTATCGTCCGCATACAAAGAGAACCTACAAGCCAGGTCACCAACCACTTCCGGCAAATCGTTAACATAAATCAAGAACAAAAGCGGTCCAAGGACACTCCCCTGAGGAACACCTCTTGTAACAGTAACATCATCGGATATACAAGTCGCTCCATCCCGCACCAATTCAACTCTGGGTTGCCAATTTTCGAAAGGACCAACCGGGGAGATTTTTTTTAGGAGTTTAGTAGGGGGGGTTGAAGAAAATGTAAATCATTTATTTATTTTTAATTTATATATACTCTGCTTCTAATATTTGACAGTTTTTTACCACAAAATCATAATCATTAAAAATCGAAGTTTGATTAGTAGAGCGCGGTTGCGTATAATTTAAAAAAAAACTGGAGAAATTAGTCACCCCGGGAAGTCGGGAGGTTGACCATTATTACCGGAGTCATCCGGGCAATCCGGGAGGGTTGGGAACCCAATAACTGAATATTTAGAAAATCTTCCTGCAGATGACTTGTATGATTTGTAAGAAATGTTCAGCGTGTAAAGTAGAATTGTGTTTGAAACATGACAAAAACTGTTTCATGTTATATTACGCAAAATAGGTTATATTGTTTGGTTATATGTTCCTACTGGTTATGTAGAGTGACCACATCCTGCAGGATAATCCTTGTGTTTTTTTTCCATTTTCTTCGAGTATCTCTAATAATCCATTATCAAACCATACATAATATTTTTTCTACAAAAAAATAATTAGTGCCGGAAAGGGTTAAGAGGAAAAAAATATGAATAATTTAATATTGAAAAACTATCTCAACTAAATTCGATATGTAATTTTCTCTCTTGTCTAGTAGTGGAAATAACTCAATTTCTTGCATTGGCGGACATCCGTTTCGGAGAACGAAGAAACTGAATATAATATTTTATCTTCATCACAACTTATTTTACTTTTTTTAGGTAAGGTATGTATAAATTTAATTGTGTAAAATTGTTTTTTTAGGAAAACTTTCGAAGTACGAGATTCAGCGACGCCGTAACTTCAGATTGGCAAAACTCTTAAAGCCTAAAAATGCAATGGTAGTTTTGAACGAAGTTGTGGGGAATGTAACATATAATGTGTATGATTGTGAGTCTGATGATGGTAATAAGTATAGAGCAACTGCAGTAGTTGATGGTGTTGAACATGAAGGACTTGGTAAGTGGAACTAAGAATTATAAATTATTTTATTAACAGTTAAAATGCAGTTCAGTTTTCCTTTTCCCATTCATTGTGCCCCCTTTAATTTGAAGAGGGTTGCTATACTACTTACTCCTATAGAACATACAATTGCAAAAATACATGGTACTGTACTTCAGTTTTTAAGAAGTGTTTATGAATAAAACAACACTTTCATTTCGCGTATCATTAAACATCAATAATTCCGGATTCTAATAATAATTTTGAGATGCAGTGATTACATAAATAATATGTTTGAATTTTTATTTATGTAATAAATGTTTGAGGTTGCTTATTTAACCTATTAGCGACCAGCGTCCTCTTTCGAGGACACTTGTAAAAAATTTTTACAGGAAACTACTGATGTCCCTCATAGTTCTAGTTTTAGACACCAGGAGATAGGAATGTGTTGTTTTTTCGTCGGGTGCACTAACTATGTTATTATGCTTCATAGTGTTCAAGTTCTGCGTGTCTAAACTTGTGTACTTGGTGACATCATTGCTCCCGGATAAATAAATATTTATATTATTGTTTATTGATAAGGTAAGTGAAAACTGTTATCATTTCCATAAAGCCCATAAATATAAATTATAATTTCAATACATTACAAAAAAAAAAAATTATCTTAGAATAAATAAATTATATTTGGCTGTCCTCAATCAAGGACACAGGGCCTTGGCAAAATTTTGTATGACTATACAGTTATATTTTATTTTATTGCAGTTTGCAAACTATGAGCCGAAAAGCTTTTCTAACTCTTGAAGAAGCCCTCGAGTATGCATTTTCTGAAGAAATAGAGGCAGCTATTTTGGCTCTACCTCCTGAAGTGGATGAACTCACGGACGAAGAAAATCTAAATGAAGATGAATTGGGTGTTCCTGAAGTTTTAGACATTGCTGGGACTACCGAATTAGATGTGCCTTCGGATGAAGATGACAATGTACCTTTGGCTAGATTCTTACCATCTACATCGAGACAGGACGAACCATCTTCAAAACACAGAATTGTTGAGAAACCCAATTGGCAGAAAATTCCACCAGCTTATAAAACTTTGCCCGCGGGAAATAGTGCTGATCAAAAATTTGAAAATGTACGTCGAGATGTGGAAACCAGTTCCATGTTGGAAACATTTGAAAAAGTATTTACTGAAGAAATTTTTGAACTTATTGTAACTGAAACTAAGCGTTATGCAATTGATACAAAAAATAAACAAAATTTTGGAATCTCTGTGAGAGATATAAAGATATTTTTGGGTTTTTTGATATTTTCCGGTTATCATACTTTACCTAGTGGGGATTATTGGAGTGAGAGTGAGGACCTAGGAGTGCAGTTGGTGAAAGATGCAATCAGTCGCAATGCTTATCTTGAAATAAAACGTAACATACACTTTCAAAACAATTCTAAAGCAAATGACAACAAACACGACAACGCTTTCAAAGTTAGACCACTGATAGATATGGTAAATAAAAATTTTCAAAAATGGGGTGTTTTTGAACACAATTTATCCATCGATGAAATGATGGTAAGATATTATGGACGTCATGGCCTAAAACAATTTATCCGTGGGAAACCAATAAGGTTTGGATATAAGCTTTGGTCTGGCGATAGCGGATATTGTTTCAACTTTTCCCTGTATTGTGGAAAAGAAATGGACCATGTAAAAGAACCTTTAGGCACTAGAGTAGTACATAAAATGCTAGACATTATTGACGACCTTTGTAGTTATCATATTTACTTTGATAATTATTTTGCAAGCTACAATCTTTTTAGTTCTTTAAAACAGCAAGGTTTTAGAGCAACGGGTACTATGCGAGATAATCGAACACAAAAGTGTCCTATAAAATCTACAAAAGAAATTGAAAAGAGTTCTAGAGGAAATTTTGATTTACAATTTGATAATACTGAGGAAATATTGATTGTAAGGTGGAATGACAATAAAGCTGTTACAATGGGAACAAATTTTGATAAAATTGAGCCGCTGGCATCAGTATCTCGGTGGAGTAAAGAAAAAAGGGAGAAAGTACTAGTTCCGCAACCCGCTCTTATAGCAAATTACAACAAGTATATGGGAGGAGTTGACCATCATGATTGGTTACTTGAGAAACATGGTATTGCTATTAGAGGAAAAAAATGGTATTGGTGTTTGTTTACCCGAATTGTGGACATGAGCATTGTTAACAGCCACATTATCTATAATAAAATGCACCCCAGTGATAAAGTTTCCATAAAGGAATTTAGAAGAAATATAGCACTGCCGTATCTCAAATTAGGACATGGGAAACGTATTTTAAAAGGAAGGCCCATTAGTTTTCCATCTACATCCAAAGCCAGTATTCCGGATGATGTAAGAATTGATGACAAAGGTCACATATTGGAGAAACGTGAAAACCAACGCAGATGTCAGTACGTTAGCTGCAAAGGAAAACCGCGAACTTTTTGTAAAAAGTGCAATGTAACGTTATGTATACCATGCTTTTCTAAATACCACAATAAGTATTCCAAATAAATTGTTTAAATGAATTGAGATCGCATTTACATATTTGTTTTTGTAAAATAAAATCAAAATTATTATTTAGTGTTTTTATATATAGCATCGCCCAGCGTCCTCAAATGAGGACAGCTTATATTTTCAAAACTAGCCAGAGAAAAAATATCTTAGATACAGATTTTTACAGAAAAAATCGCGAAATAAATAAATTGGGCGTTAATGGGTTAACTAATAGTCCAAGATCCCAGAGCCGCCAGACGTTACTTATTTTCTCAGCAATAATATTTGTGGGATGAAGTAGTGTTCTCTCAGTGTATGGATATACCTCCTACATTGTGCCGACGGCCAATTTCCAGGTAAAGATGGAAAAAAACTCAACTCACTTTTCTTATTTTCTCAGTTTTGATTATTATATATGAGTACCTTGGTTTCAAAACCGGCCATCTCCAAAATTGGAAAGTTTTCAGGAGAGCCAAAAAACTGTAGCTCGTTCCCTTGAAACATCTATGAGCTGAAAACTATTTCAAATGGTTACTTGTGGATTACACTGGGGGCTAATATAAGCGAAAATGAAATATTTGTCTTGGGTTACACACAGTTTTAAATAGTTTTTTGGATTTGGCCGGTTTTGAACCTAAGCACCCGTTGAAAAATTTTCTTTCGGGATTTTGGTCTCAAAATTATTTTTTATAAATTTATGCAATATGCAATTATGCAAAATAAACTTCATTCTAATAAATTGTAACAAAAATTACATTCGTATAACATAGAACACAATCATCAACGTCTGAAATCCCCAGAAAACAAAAGCGAAAACAGGAAAATTTAAATTCTCAATGAAATTTCTTCAGGTGTTTCTTCACACAATCTACCTTCTTCCTCTTCCTCGGTTTCAGAGGGACGATGGTTGCTTATTATATCTTTGTAAAATTTCAGGATTGCTGCAAGTTTTCACTATAATGTTTCTTAAGAAGATTTTCAACGTCTCGAACTTTTAGTATAGGTACTAAGAGCCTTTCCGGCTGCAATCTGCATAGGATTAGCCATCCTAACGTTTTTGCCCTTTTTACACACTCCACCATAATTTCCTAGCTCTGATCTATACGCAAATTCCCCTTGAATAAGGACATTATCTCGTTTTTTATTTCTTACAATAAAAAAAAAAACGTTTTGACGGTGCGAATTCAAAATGCCACTGCCCAGGCGGCTTCATTATGTTGGCAGTTTCACTCGACAGAATGCTCGACTTCTGGCGGGCAATGGATTTGGACGCTTTTGATGCACAAGCATCGTTGGAGGTGGCCAGTTTTGATGCAAACATTAAACTTCAGAAGCGTTTCTAAATGGGAGATGGCCGTATTTGACGCGGATGACAGATGAAAAAATATGCGCTTGTGCTTTAAGAACCAATATTATGCAAAAAGTCGCAACTGAAAAAAATTGGAGGTTTTGAAACCAAGTGTTGAGAATATTTTCATATTTAGTAATTATTTTGATATGTTATAGATAATTGTAATCTATGTTCGGTATGTTAAAAATATAGTATGCTTTGTAATAATTGTCATTAGTTAATAAAAAAGAAAGTCTGTTCTGTTCTGAAATTATTCACGTCGAACTTTGCAATAATTACTACTTGTTATAGAATAAATGTTCATTTGAAGTTATTCTGTTTTCCAACAAAATTTAAAACAACAGGTTATGGACCCAGTCAGCTTTGTTAGTTTGTTGGAATAAAATTTGGAAGTAGTAAGTTAAGAAGTTGGAGGATATTGTCAGTCAGTCGTCATTGTGAATCAGTAAACAAATTGGAGTACTTTACACACCAAAATTTGTAAGTCAGTCCAATATTTCAATTTGTAAGCATCAATTCAGTTGTCAGAAAAGTCTCGTCGGAAAGAAAAGTCACTCTTCAAGAATTTTCAAGTACTGTTTTACTATAAGTCTGTATATTAATTAGATACTGAATTCTATAAATATTGTCAGTCAGTATGGATTCAGTCAGGTCTGCATTAGAAATGTTGTCAGAAGATTCGCAAGGTAATGTTAATTATGTATCATGGAAATTTAAATTGAACTTGACATTGAAATCAAAAGGATTGTATTTAGTAGCTACAGGCGTAGTATTAAAGCCAGAAGGTCCAGACCATGATGAAAAAGTTAAGGCTTGGCTCAAACAAGATATTGAGGCACAAACTCTCATAGGTTTAAATGTGAGTAGCAACATAGCGAAGAAAATTGCATATTGTAATACATCTGTTGTTATGCTCGAGAAATTAGACGTATTGTATGGTAGGAAGTCTGATCTCACAGTTGAAGGTTTACAGAGGCAATTTTTCAGTTATAAATATGATGTTAAGAAGTCAGCCGTAGAAAATTGTATGATTATTCAACAGTATGTAGAAGACTTAGCTGCTGAAGGTGAAAAAGTCAAAGAATCTTGGATCATGACAAGAATTTTAGGAATGTTACCTCCTAAACTACATCATTTTCGTACAGCTTGGGACAATGTCAGTTCTACTGATAAAAATTTGAATACGATCATTGAACGTCTTCGGTTGGAAAAAGATAGACTGAATGGTACTGAGGAACAAGAACAACAAAATGCTTTTATACATAAAAAGGTTGGAAGAAATGAAGGCAATCCACAGAGTAGAGTTGAATGTTTTAAATGTGGAAAAAAGGGTCATATTAAGAAATATTGCAGAAACAAACCATGTCTTAAATATCTAGAATATTGCAAAAACAATTATTCTTGTAAAAATTGTAATCAGAAAGGACATTTTGCAAGAGATTGTACTAATGGGAATTCCAGTAGTTTAGCTCAAAATAATGGTCAGAGTCAGAGAAGTTCTCAAAGAAATTCAAATCGTAGAGCTTTTGTTTCTACCGGTTTATCAACTGCAAATGTAAAGGACATATTGTCAGAAAATTATTTCAGTAATTGCTGGTATCAAGATTGTGGTGCAAGTCAACATATGACATCACATAAAGAATGGTTGACAAATTTTTCTGAACTTGAAGAACATATGAATGTGTTGATAGGTGATGCTACCAGATTAGAAGGAATAGGAATAGGCGAAGTGGAGTTGATGGCATTTAATGGAAAAGAATGGTATGAAGTTGTTTTGAAAAATGTATTATATGTACCTAAAATGTCTTTCAATCTATTCTCCGTGTCACAGATGTTAGACAAAGGATATATTCAGGAAGCAGATGCAAGTCAGTCACTTTTTAAGAGTCGAGAAGATAATGAAGTTGTAGCAATAGCCAAAAGAGATGAAAATTTGTTCAAAATGATGTTTAGAAGAAATGAATCTGAAAAATGTCTTGCAACTTGTTCGATCAAAACCTGGCACTACAGATTAGCTCATCAGAATATACAGTATGTGAAAGACATTCTAAAAAGAAATGGAGTGAAATTTGTAGATGATTGGAATTGTTATGTCTGTCCAGGATGTGTATATGGGAAGCAACATCACATTTCACATGCAATGAATACAAAAGTAGCTCAAAGGCCATTAGATTTAGTTCATGTAGATTTATGTGAAATGAACATTCTATCTTTAGGAGGAGCTAAATATTTCTTACTCTTCAAGGATGATATTTCACATTTTCGAACAGTATATTTTCTAAAATCTAAGAATGAAGCTGTTTCTAAACTGAATATTTATGTGAATATGGTGAACAACCAGTTTGAAAGAAATATAAAATGTTTGAGATCTGACAATGGAACTGAAATTAAAAATGAAAATGCTAAGACAATTTTAGAACAATTAGTAATCTTTCATAGTAAATCAAATGCATATACTCCTCAACAGAATGGGCGTATTGAAAGAGAAATGAGAACGATTGTCGAATCCGCACGATCTGCCATACATGCTCAAAATCTCAGTGAAAATCTATGGGCTGAAGCAGTAAATTATGCAGTTTTTACTATAAATCAGACAGGAAAGAGCTCACAAAATGACAAGAGTCCTGCTGATCTTTGGTTTGGACGAAGAGTTGATATTAAGAAACTTAGAAGTTTTGGAAGTGAATGCTATGTATTAATTGAGGATCACAGAAGAGCAAAAATAGAGAAGAAGTCGAAGAAAGGAATCTTTGTTGGATATGATATAGATTCGCCAAGTTATAGAATTTATATTACCGAAAAGAATGATGTTTTGAGTTCTGATAATGTAATATTTGATGAAAAGTTAGGACCAGAAAATGGATACACAGAACATGAATTGAATTTAGAAGAGAATCAAAATTCAGGAGGAGAAGGAAATCATGAAGATAAAAATCTGGATAGAAATGCAAATGATAATACACGAAATTTGAGAAACAGAAGTGATATCAGAAAACCTACAAAACTAGACGATTATGTTTTGGAGTATACAACTGATGATGAAAATGAAAACATGGCTTTGATAGGTGAAATTGAAGATATTAAAATTGGAGAAGCGCTGAAGGACAAAAACTGGAAAGTAGCTATGGATGATGAATTTCACTCATTAACTAAAATGAGAACGTGGGAATTAGTAGAACCCCCAAATGATGTGAAACCATTGACATGTAAGTGGATACTTAGAAAGAAACGAAATGGAAAATTTAAAGCCAGACTGGTAGCAAGAGGATTTGAACAGAAGCAAGGTATTGATTATACAGAAACTTTTAGTCCAGTTGCTCGACATGTATCTGTTAGACTTGTACTTAGCTTGACTGCGTCAAATAAAATGAAACTGATGTCTTTTGATATAAAGACTGCATTTTTACATGGGGACTTGGAAGCAGAAATCTTCATGTATCAACCAATCAACCAGAAGGATATGACGATGAAACAAATCGAATCTGCAAGCTGAAGAAGAGTCTATACGGACTTAAACAAGCACCAAGAAACTGGAACCACAAATTTAGTAGTTTTTTGAAATCTTTAGGATTTGACAATACCGATGATGATCCATGTGTCTATTACAATGAAGATAGGAGTGTGATAATTGTACTTTTTGTTGATGATGGTCTCATTTCTGGAACCAACGAACAAGATATGTTTAACATTCTTATCAAATTGAAAGAAGAATTTGAAATAACGTATGATACTGCTGAAAATGATAAAATATCTTATCTTGGAATGGAAATTCGAAATACAAAAGAAGGTATTTTTGTCAGTCAAACGAAATATACTGAAAAGATTATAAAACGTTTTGATTTTGATTGTCTGAATACAGCACATACTCCAATGGAAAAAGGAATGATTACTGATTCAGAAAATCTTTTGAATGATAGACAACTAGAAACGAAACCATATCGTGAAGCAGTCGGAAGTCTACTGTATTTGGCTACAATTAGTCGTCCTGACATAAGTTATGCTGTAAACTATCTAAGTCGCTTTAACAGCATACCAATGGTTAGTCATTGGAAAATGGTTAAAAGGATTTTTCAATATTTGAAGGGGACAATTACTAATGGAATATACTTTGATGGAAATAATGAACTAATTGCATATACTGATTCAGATTATGGAGGTGATACTGGTCATTCGACAAGTGGAATATTTTTATTAAGAGGAGGACCTATAGTATGGTATGCTCAGAAACAAAGACATGTAGCGACATCAACTGCAGAAGCAGAATATAGAGCAGCTGTATCAGCAATTGATGATATTTGCTGGATAAGAAGAATTGGAAAGGAACTAAAATGTTTGGATGATACTAAACCAACTGTGATATATGTTGATAACCGGTCAGCTATTTGCATGTTGAATAATCATGAGGGAAAAATAAATAAAGGAAAAAAGCACATCGAAATTCCTAGAAAATTTATACAACAGCATATTGGAAATACAGTTGTAGTGGAACATGTACAAAGTTGTGATCAGCTTGCTAATATATTAACAAAGCCTTTGAACCGTAAGATCTTTCTTTCATTGAAAACTAAAATAATTAAGGAGGAGTGTTGAGAATATTTTCATATTTAGTAATTATTTTGATATGTTATAGATAATTGTAATCTATGTTCGGTATGTTAAAAATATAGTATGCTTTGTAGTAATTGTCATTAGTTAATAAAAAAGAAAGTCTGTTCTGTTCTGAAATTATTCACGTCGAACTTTGTAATAATTACTACTTGTTATAGAATAAATGTTCATTTGAAGTTATTCTGTTTTCCAACAAAATTTAAAACAACACCAAGGTACTCATATGATACTTAGGGAACTATTTCAATACCTCATGCAAGCAGCCAGACCGATCGCATGGGCCAAACATCCCGCCAGACACAAATAAAGCGTCCCTATGAGTATGTCAGTATGAGCGAAATGTCATGACATAAAGTATATAAGGGAGATCGACGCGCATAGATAGTCACTATCCCGATTAAATGAGCAAATCATGACATCCCGCTCATACTGTCATACTCATTGGGACACTTTATTTGTGTCTGGCGGGATGTTTGGCCTATACGATCGGTCTGGCTGCTTGCATAAAGTATTGAACTAGTTTCCTGAGTATCATTTATAAAAATCAAGACTCAGAAAATAAGAAAAGTGAGTTGATTTTTTTTTCATCTTTAGCACTTGGTACCTGGAAATAGGCCGTCGGCACAAGGTAGCAGGTATCCATACTGAAAGTACATACGAGCACTACTTCATCCCACAAATTTTATTACTGAGAAAATAAGGGACGTCTGGCGGCTCTGGGATCTTGCTCTATAAGAATAACAATGAAGAGCTATTATTTTTCAGTCTGTAATTCAATAAAAAGTTTTAATACTGAAGTTCACGGAGTGAATCTCGTTAGAAACAAGAATTAGTAGCTTTGTTCGCGGTAAGGATTCTGAAAAGATCGCGAACTGATCGCCTGCGCTGTCTTGATTGTCAGGATTGAGCTAGGATTTTTAATTCGAGAATTGCGCATTCACGATTATTTGGTAATTTAACCAAACATTCGTGACCTCGCAAGTTACATAACCAAAAAATCGTGGGTGCTCAAGTCACATATGATAAATAACCAGTGCCGGATTAACCCTGACCGGGCCCATAGGCAAGAACCCTGTCCGGGCCCCAGGTCTTTTCAAGTTGATAAAGGGATGTAAGTAACTTCCAGATGATCGACCGCAGGTATCCTGTTACTTCAAAGTCTTATGTGATATTGCAACAACATGGTTACTTTGACTTGATGCTGCAGCATCATCTTATCTGACTCGTTAGCTTCTTTATTGAAATGGTCTTAATGAATGGGTTATAGATCAGTGATGAATGATGATACAGGTTGCATGTTGCATGATGGGTTAGGAAAGAGAAATGAGACGGGACGCGGTTATTTTAAATTTAATCTTGTTAAACGCAATAACATACATATGTCGTAATCTTTGGAGTTTATTATGTTAAGGAATGTCTGTTTAAAAAATAATGGGGGAGTAGAAGATTTGTGATAATTGGTCAAAAATGTGTTAATAGCATAGAGATATTACAGATAGAGGCGACGAGCCAGCCTGAAACTTGTCAGCTCGGGTGAGGGAGAGAGAGAATCTGAAGGTTAGGTTAGACTCTGACAGTTACGTCTGTCTATGTTTACATTTGATAAGGACAGAAAAACCCTGCGATCGTCTCTCTCTTTCGCTCCCACTGAGTTTCGAGACTGACGTTGCCACTTACAGAGCGGCCTATGGCTTGTCGCCTCTATCTGTAATATCTCTATGGTTAATAGTGATGTGGTTTTAGTTAACACAAATTATAAGAAAATACATCAGCAGGATGATTGAGGGATATATTATATATTTATATAAACGAAAGAAAACAGTTTTTTGAAGTACAAATTGGAAAAAGTCAACTTCCAAGATATTTATTGTTTGTGTACAGTACAGTAAGTTTAAATATTAACTTTCCTAACTTTTTTGGAAACAAAATCGTTTAAAACATTTCGGAAGTTGACCCTTTCCAATACATCATTTTCAATGGCCATTATCGACAATGAATTCAAACGGTTCTGAGACATTGTTGGACGAAGACAGTTTATTAGTTCTACTACTCGATACTAGATGGTTCTGTATGTATGAAGTATTTCATTAATTGACAACATTCGACGAAAGAAAGCAAGAATATTGTTTAGGAATTTCATACAAATTTTCATTCTATGAATTATTATATATTTTTTTCCTTGGTGCGTGCAAGGGCCCCTAGTCGATGCGGGGCCCCTAGGCAGTTGCCTACTCTGCCTAATGGCACTTGACATTTTCCTAAACTACTTCTAAAAAGGTTCGCGTAACAAAATAATTCGGAACCGTTTCAGAACCGAACATGCGTACTAGGTCGAATTACTTCTGAACCAGTTCGTAATCTGCTCTGGATCCTTACCCTCGAACGAAGCTATTTTAATATCCCAAAACGACTAGAAGTTTAAGCAACTCTAATTGTGTTTTGTAGAAGCCTAAATAGCAGGTATCCCTCAAAAAATTTTCATTACAAGTATGTATGTGTTATGAGATTATCCTTATTTCTTCAATATTTTTGGAATGAAGTTCCTTACGAGGCAGGCTTGGAGGAGATAGGGATTTCGCTGCGGGACCAAACTGAAAAATATGCGAGACTATAAGTGTGACGAAAGTAGACTGACGAAAGTCACGCTTTTAGTTAACACAAGCGCATATTGTATACCTTTCTCTTTCTTTCCGTTCTCTCATCCCTTCTCTTTCTGATCCCCACTCCACCACGTCAATCGCCAATTCGCCGATTATATGTACTCATTAAGGCCCGGTTTTTCAATGCTCGGTTAAAGTGATTTAGCTTTCGGCTAATCGATAACCTTTAGGTAAACCGTTTTCCCACTTCTCATCTTGCGCTAACCTACTGCTATTCTATCGGGTAGAGTAACTATCACCTGAAAGTCTTTGTCAAATGGCTAACTGTAAGCTATCTTGCAGACGCATGCGCTCCGTAGGTTAACTACCCCGAACGGCCCGAACAGTCGAGTTTGTGCAACAGCTTTGTAACCAGTAACCTCATTTTCTATTTTGTTTTTTCTACGAAAGATGGAAGCATTTGATTTTTTAAGTGATGATGATGAAGAATAAATTAATAGACTTCATTGATTACCAAAGAAGGCCATACGTGGTCAGAGAAAGAAGTAATCCATTTGACTATTTTGATGAATTGGATTTTTTCACAAGATTTAGGTTAAGAAAAGAAACTGTTCTGAATATATTAGAACAAATTGAACAACAGATAGGGACCATAACAGATAGGTAAATTATTTCAAACTCCGAAAATCTTTTTCCAAGTTTCTATTTTTTTCCCTCTAAGTAGTAGAAGCTGTTTTTTTTATTCAATTATTGCTTTGAAACCATTTGCAATTTTTAACAGCAACGATCTATCAGAAGGACTAAAGTTTGCCACTCTTTTCTTCTTCAATGCTTTTGTTTCACCCATTTTATTATAAAATAATCAACAATAACATAACAAAACATATATTTCCGAAATCGACAGCAAAAGGGGAACGACCAATCAGAAGTGCTCCCTGAAACATCAGTACTACCAACGTTAACAAATATATCGCTAGCTGACAGTTTGCTAGCCTAAAGTCGAACATTCGAAGGAGAAACGCAATAGTTTTTAGTTGGAACTTTAGCTGATGGTTAAGCTTAACCTATAGTCAGCTAACTGTGAGTTTTAACCGAGCATTGAATAACTGGGCCTAATTCATGTACAAGCAACTCGAAAACGTCAGATGTGAAACATCGAAATAATTTTGTATAAGTTATATGCATGAAAGAACAGATTACGATAGGAATCAGATATGGCATAATGAAAAGATTAAGCTTTACAAATCCGTTCCATAAAATAAGGACTACGTATTGTAGGTTTATATTCAATTATATGGCTTGGCGATACGTAATCCTCTCGTTATATACACTCTTGCGTCTAATTTTTACATTGTGTTGACGACCGAGTGGTCAAAGTACTGAACCTGGTGTGCCGTATTTCTGGTTTCGAATCCCAGAGGTTACTCCTGGCTTTTTCAATTTTTTAATTTACAATCTCGTAAGAACTCTTAGCCAGCCCCACATTTCAATATTAATTATTTCAACTTGGATTAGTATAACTTATCATGCTGTCGTGCGCCCCGACATGCACATGTTTCGTTTTCGCAAATTGTGGTCCGAAGGATCTTCGCCTACCTGGTGTCCCATGACACCGTATTTCTTTTTAGATATACATATATGTGTTATGAGATTATCCTTATTTATTCAATATTGTAATCACATATCATCCTTGTTTTTATTCGTGTTGTACTTTCAAAAGTATTCCTTTTTTGTTCATTTGAAAACATGTTATATATATATGATACATACTTCGGCTCGTAAAGTGTGGGGAAAGTGTCAAAATTTTCAACAAAAGAAAAGGGTTCCGCTGGGCGATTCCAACTGGATTTCATTAGTTTTATCAACGTGGGGGCGAGGGAGAACATAAATTTTGTTGTCGCAATCAACAAAGCCTTTTCTTTGCATCAATGACATGCTTCTAGGATCATTGTTCAAATTGACGAGAACTGTATTTTGAGTACCTAAATGTTTATCAACTCTTGTATAGAGATGATTGAACGAAAATCTGCCTATGAAGGAATGGTTCAATTTTCGATAACATTAGTTAAATGCAAATCTTATGAAGACAAATAGCAATGCGTCCTTACATATCCAAGGCATTTGACTGTGTGTCACACCAGATTCTTGTGAACAAGCTAGCTCACTACGGAATTAGAGGGAATTCACTGCAGCTGATCACATCTTATCTCTCTAACCGAACGCAGATCGTGTCCTATGCAGAAAAAACTTCCACCTCTCTTCCAGTAACAGCGGGAGTACCCCAAGGATCAATCCTGGGACCACTTTTGTTTATTTAGTACGTAAATGAATTTTCCAAATATTTTTCAGATACTCTAGCTATTCAATATGCACACGATACCACTTTACTTAACATATCAACCGAAACATTCTTGAAGAAGAAATATCAACCAATCTTCGGACTCTTCGAACTTGGTTCGCGGATAATAATTTGAGTCTTAACCTTGAAAAGACAAAAGTTGTTATGTTTTCTACACGAGAGGAGCAACAGGACGCGATAAAGTTTCTTGGGGTCTATGTGGATAGCTGCTTAACCTGGAAATTTCATATCAGAGAATTAACATCAAAACTATCATCTATACTTTTTTTACTTCGTCGGCTCAGTGAGTTTGCTCCAGTGAATTCTTTGAAAACGGCATATTATGGTCTTTTTCAATCGAGACTCTCTTTTGGCCTCATTTTCTGGGGAAACTCAACAGAGTGGCTTCGAGTTTTCAGGATGCAGAAAACTGCAGTTAGAATACTATTAAGGAAAAAGTCAACTGATAGCTGTAGACTTTTATTCAAAAAACTGCAAATATTAACTTTACCAGGTTTATATGTTCACTAATGCATTATCTTTATCAAAACACATATCTTGGACTATGCAACTATCAACAGCAGACACAATTATGACACTCGACACGGGCATAATTTGTCAAGACCACAACATCGTTTAACTCTGACGCAGAAAGGCTATACCATGTTGCCATTAAATTTTTCAATTCACTTCCAGAATCGTATGAAAACCTACCTCTATCAATCTTTAATAAAAGAACAAAAAGACTACTTTTGGAGATCTGTCCATATAATGTAGAAGAGTTCTTGGCTAATGTACAAAATTTTAAATAACTGTCTACTTCTTGTGTCTTTGTGAATTTTAATCTATGAATTTTATTTATGTTGTCATATTACCTATTGTAAGAATTGAATGTATTTTAATCGAAAAGTTTTAAATTATTAGTAAATTTTGACGATGCTAAACAATAATTTGAATTGTATATGAGCAAATGAAAGCATATTATTGTATTATTACACATTTAATATTAAAATTAATCCACGTTTTTCAACTATTACAATTTATAGGCTTTAGTAAAGGAGGTGCAAAAAATAATGTAGCGGAACAAGCATTGAAATACTTGGTTAAACACAAAAAATTAATGAAGTTGCCGAAACCTGAAAAAAAAAAGCCACCAACTGAAGCTGAAGCTGAAGCAATGGATACTTCTGAGAAGGGGGAAATTCCTTTGGCATGGCAACAATTTGCTTCTTATGCAGTATTCAAGTTGCTAGCTTCATGGGGAGAGAATCCATATTCAATCAAGGAAGTCAATGAGGTTGTTAAAAAGCCATCTAGAAAAATACCGGATAATGCCAATCTCTTGAATCCCTTGATGTTATTGAATCAAATGCTGCCACGACAAGCACATTTTGAAGAATTGCCAACATCTACAAGTGGTACTGTCACTTATAGTTATAAATGTACTGTTAATGACCAGACATTTGTGGCTACTGGTAAGTGATTGGGATTTAAATTTTGTCATATTTAGTTAATTGGTGATAGGGTTTGTAGTAGGTAAGGAATATATATATATATATATATATATATATATATATATATATATATTATATATATATATATATATATATATATATATATATATATATATATATATATATATATATATATATATATAGGTTTATATATATGTTTATATGTTGAATTTCAGGTTCTCGCGGAGATAATCTGGTTGTCTGGTTCCCCGGGTTTGTATCCACGTATGGGCTTCGTCTTCGTTTAAGTCTGCACGACGTTTCGGCAAAATCACATTTGCCATCTTCAGGTAGCTCTTCTTGGTCGGAGTGAATACACAAACTTCAGTGTATTCACTCCGACCAAGAAGAGCTACCCGAAGATGACAAATGTGATTTTGCCGAAACGTCGAGCAGACTACAACGAAGACGAAGCCCATACGCGGATACAAACCCGGGAAACCAGACAACCATATATATATATATATATATATATATATATATATATATATATATATATATATTTATATATATATATACTGTAACTAAGTTGTTGAGTCGGTTTCTTGAAATTCTTGATTTGTGATTTCTTAGTGTATTGTATTTAGATGTTTTTAGTTTTCGTGCTCAAATATTGTTTTAAAATTGTTTTGACTGATTTAAATTTGTTTTTTGAAAGCGATTACCTCTTATGGTTATGGTAGTGATCTTTCAAGGGGATCGATAATCTCATTTTATGTAATTCGTAATCCCATATCGTCAGTGGATGGTGATTTATTGTATATTTTTGTATTTTGTAGCGTTGACGTAATAAAGATGAGTTTACAAATTTCTAGCCCTTCGA
>JARQZK010004356.1:627500-647500 GCA_030704885.1 Cynegetis impunctata | reverse complement strand
ATATAATGTTTTTCTTTCATGAAAATCGTCGAAAGTTGTTGAATTTGAAAGGCAAACTTCATCAATTTTAAGTTTCTGATTTGGTTTTCTACTGAATACAGTTTTGTTACTAATAATTAAGTGTTTTTTCTAATTTTGTAGGTACATCTAAAAAATTTGCGAAGAAGCAGGTGGCCTTCGAAGTTTGCAGGAATATATTGGGAATTGAATATCCACCGGAAGTTTACACACCTCCCTTACCAACATCAGCGTAAAATAAAATATTGAACCTTCAATTTTACAATTTTGAGTGAAACATCGTTGTTTATTTAAATATTTCCATTTAGTTGTGTTACATTGCAGTATTTTTATAATTATAAGGAATTTTAAGTGGAAAGTGCATTTTCATTCTTATTTTTAACATGCATATAGTCGCTAGATTAAGTTGAAGATGTCATTACTGTGCAGGGCCGGATTAACCCTGTCCGGGCCCCTAGGCAGGAATCCTGTCCGGGCCCCAGGTCTTATCAAGTTGATGAAGCGATGTAAGTAAAAAAAGATGATCGACTCCAGGTATCCTGTTACTTCAAAGTTTTATGTAAAGTAAAGTAAATATATTTCTCATGTCAATCTCACATAGGTGTTACATTCGTCAGATACAATATAATAAAATAAAAATCGTTTGAGGTCATGTTTCGATACATACAAGGACTCAAAGATATAGTTACTATAATGAAACATTACAATACACTTTAAAAGAAAAGATGAAAACTTAGAGTTTCATGTCATGTTAAAAATTAGATATTACGATACATATTAAAATTAGTTAAAAACAGTGGCCAGGTACTCTTGAGCATCATAAAAAGCCCCCTTGATTAGCAGGGTTTTCATCCGCTTCTTGAAGTTATCCATTGGTAGGATCTTCAATTCATTTGGGATCTTATTGTAGAAATGGATTGCGATGTAGTCCACTCTCCTTTGGCATTTGATAGTCTACAGTGCATAGGAACCAGATTTGATTTATTTCGAGTGTCGTAGTCATGTTGTTGTTCGTAACTATCGTACTGAGATTCATTGCTTTTTATTAGTAAAAGGTTCTGGAGGATGTAGGCAGATGGAAGAGTTAGTATGCCCACCTTGACAAACATGTGTCTGCATTCATCTCTGTGCTTGAGCCCCCCAATCAGTCTCATCACTCTACGTTGCAGTGCAAAAACCCTATTTGCTTGAGATGATCCACCCCATGCTATTATTCCATATTTCATCTTAGCATGAAATAATAATAATAATAATTTATTGCTCCAGAAAATAAAAGATAATAAACATACATAAATATCTCATAAATTACAAGGAAAGTCACATCACAATTGAACATTCATGAATTCCTCCACAGAGTAGAATGCATGTTTTAGCAAAAACTTCTTCACCCGATGTTTGAAAATTGACATTCTCACATTAACATCGATAAGGTTGCTCATTTTATTAAATAATTTAATACCTTGGTATACATGTGAGTTTTGCGCAACCTTCAACCTTGAAAAAGGTGAGTGCATCCTATGATTATCTCTTGTGTGATAGTTGTGCAGATCCCTGTTCTTTATGTATGAGTTCTCATTGGCTTTGATATAGCAGAGCAAGTTAAAGATGTACAGACAGGGTAGTGTCAAGATTCGGAGGCTCACAAACTTAGGCCTGCAGTGCTCCACATGGTGAGAGAATGTCATACATCTAAGCAGCGCCAGAGCACCCAACTGCACCCCAGAACTTCAAACTATACAACAACACCGACTGGACCAATCCAAAGTACATCGGCCGTAAAACATGTATAGTAACCGAATCTCTAAGAGCTCTCATCATAAAACATGTCAAGCTCAACTTCGAACACACCCCATCAACATGAAACCCCCATGTAAGCTTATGATCCACCATCACTCCCAGGAAGTTGATCCTTTTTACCTGTTCAATAGATCTACCAAGTACCTTAAATAGTAGACTATGGTCATCAGGCACATTTTTTGGTAAAAATCGAATAGCAAATGTTTTGGGTGCATTTATAACTAGTCCATTTTTAGAACACCAATCGCTAAAAGAGTCAGATGCCTGATTCGCTGCATTCATCAGTTCTCCCTCTGTCTTCCTGGAAATCAGTATATTCGTGTCATCTGCATACATCACCAGTTTAGCTTCACCAGCAATAGATAGATCATTCATAAACATGATAAAGAGCAGAGGACCCAAAATAGATCCCTGTGGTAATCCAGATAAAATATCTAACTCATTTGATTTTGTATCATCAATCACTATTGTCTGCTTACGATTTGTCAGATATGACACAGCCCATGAATATGCCTTTCCACGTATTCCCTGAATCATGAGTTTTTCAAAGAGAAGTTCATGTCTTATTGAATCGAAGGCCCTACTTAAATCATAAAACAAAGCAGCAGAATTGAATCCATCATTCAATGCCTCATATATATATATATATATATATATATATATATATATATATATATATATATATATATATATATATATGTGTGTGAAAGCACCCTCGAGGGCTGTAGACGTGGACCCATCCCTTCTAAAACCATTCTGAAAATCTTTTAAAATATCAAATTTGTTCAAAAAGTCAACAAGCCGGATATAATAGGCAGTTTCAAATATTTTTACTAGCTGATTTTGCAAGGATAGTATCCTATAATTTGTAAATAAAGAGTGATATGCAATTTTAAGTGTTGCATCCGATACTATGCTTTTTAAGTTTTTTAAGACAAAGATTGACGAGCTCAGGCTTTTGCAGACATTATTTATGTGAGGTTTCCAATTTAACTTTTCGTCAAATGTCACCCCAAGGAACCTTACCGGGTCATTTATTGATGTTGTTTCTCTAATAGTGAAGGTCATGTCTTGGGTTTTTTCTTTATTTTATATTTATCGCCTATTTGCCAAGAACCATTTGTCTGCTTTTTTTATTGTATCTTCCATTAGGTTTTCAATCTGTTTTTCATCTTTTTCCCCACTTAGGAATGTTGTATCATCTGCGAATAATATTGTTCTTGCAGATTTAATGTAGTGTGGTAGATCGTTTATATATACCAGAAAAAGGATTGGTCCAAGTATTGATCCCTGTGGTACGCCAATTTGTAAGGTTTCTGGTTCTGACCATTTATTTCCCATTTGGATCCTTTGTTGTCTGTCTCTTAGGTATGAGTGCAATGTGATATTGCAACAACATGGTTACTTTGACTTGAAGCTGCAGCATCACCTTACCTGACTCAGCTTTATGGAAATGGTCTTAATGAATAGGTTATAGATCAGTGATGATCTATCAATGGAAATGATAGACAGTCTGTTTCGCCCTTATTTGGGGCTCATCATCCATCGAAAGTGATAACCAACCAAATATTTCTAACGGCCTTATATTTTCCTTTAAGTGACTATATGGCATATAAATATGACACAGCGCCACCAGTCGGAAACAAATGAACCACATCTTACAGATAGATGAAAACATTTCGGCAACGTGAACCTGTACGTCCTGACACCCAAAGGTGGTTACTATATTCGCTAAGCAAGAGTAAAGTTGCCACATCAAATCGATGTAATGCAACATTTACACACCGCCAGTAAGAGCGCTCCGATTTTATCCTTTATACAGGCAGCAAATAAATAGAAAGCAGAATTCTTCGTGTTATCAAAACACGTTCGTGGCAATAAAATCAAGTGAACTATGACATTTATTTGAAACTAATCAAACAAACCTCCTAGCGGAGCTGGTTATACGCCGAAATGTTTTCATCTATCTGTAAGATGTGGTTCCTTTGTTTCCGACTGGTGGCGCTGTGTCATATTTATATGCCATATAGTCACTTGAAGGAAAATATAAGGCCGTTAGAAATATTTGGTTGGTTATCACTTTCGATGGATGGATGATACTGATGAGCCCCAAATAAGGGCGAAACAGACTGTCTATCATTTCCATTGATTGTGATAAACAACTTAATGTTTCTAACATACACCGTCCAAGGTATATGGAGGCATTTCGATGTTTCGTGAACTCGTATAACCAGCTCCGCTAGGAGGTTTGTTTGATTAGTTTCAAATAAATGTCCTAGTTTACTTGATTATATATATATATATATATATATATATATATATATATATATATTATTATATATGTATATATATATATATATATATATATATATATATATATATATATATATATATATATATATATATATATATATATATATATATATATATATATATATATATATATATATATATATATATATTTATATATATATATATATATATATATATATATATAAATATATATATATATACATATTACTTACAGGCTAGTCATAAAAAAAACCAAACTAAGAATTTATCATGAAACAAAAGTAAAAATACAAAAAAGAAAAGATATCACTTCACGCTAAACTCCCTGGCATGGTCTCCAAAAACTCCCCAACGGAGTAAAATGCACCTTCCATGAAATACCTCCTTAACTTCTCCTTAAATATGTTGTATCTGTGGTTGCCTATAATCTTGACTGAATGATTATAACAAATGATACCTTGATATTTCCCGATATCTTGTCCAATACCCAATCTGGAAAATGGCATTCCAGTTCATTAGAAATACGTGTATTATGTTGATGTATCGCATTATTCCTTATGTAGTTCAATTCATCTTCTTTGACATTCAAGATTATCAAATATACGTATAGACATGGCAAAGTAATAATAATAATAATAATAATATATGTTTATTCACTAGGTAACAAACAAAGAAAATTTCACAATACAAGTCAAAATAAACAAACTTTTAAATATATTTTTACAGTGTGCTTTATAGGGGACACCTGCAATACATCTAACTATTTTGTTCTGCATTATGAACACTTTCCATATGGGAGGAATCACCCCAGAATGATAGACCATAAGTCAATGTAGACTGTACCAAGGCGTAGTAGGCCAATTTAAGTATGGGAAGACTGGCAGTGTTGTGTAGCTGCCTGAACACAAAACACATTGAACTTAACTTTGATGCAATATAATCTGTGTGTGCTTCCCATGTTAATTTATGATCTAACATCACTCCCAGTTATTTGAACTGGTTCACTTGTTCAATTGATTTGGGGGCCGGATTACATCGCCACACGACAGTACAGCAGCAAGGTCGGTGTTGCCACATTGTAATATGAATGGAATAAGAAAATAAGATGCATATGAATTTTACAATGACGTTCGATTTGACATAAGTTAGGTTATATTATTGATTCTCAATTCTCATAATTTTAATAATAGAAGGAAACGTCCGATCAACGATTTCTATATGAAAATTGTTGCACTCAATAAGATACATCAGGGAAAATTAATAATATGGAAATAAAAATCCTAATTCATGGAAAATAATAGCCAATGACTAATGCAGAGTACAGATAAATATAACAATGGGCTTGAAAACTTTCAAGTCGTCCTGATAAAAAACAGGATGTGTTATTGTTCACATAATGAACAGAATGAATAAAAGCAAGTAGTGTGAAGCACGGAACCAGAATATATGTTCAAAAAATGGTCTATTACAATTTTTCATGTAATAAGTATTTGAATAATGACAGAAAACGTAAATTCAATCATACAATGGAAACTAGAACCTGATATTGTTCATTGAAAATTACCATATAAACTATACAACTTTCAAGTCATCCTGATAAAAAACAATAAACAGAATAATAAAGCAAGTAGTGTGAAAAACAGAATCAGAATATGTGTTCAAATAATGGGGTATTACAATCTTTTCATGTAATAAGTATTTGAATAATGACAGAAAACGTAAATTCAATCATATAATGGAAAGTAGAAGCTGATATTGTTAACTGGAAATCACCATATAAACTTTACAACTTTCAAGTAATCCTGATAAAATACAATAAACAGAATAAAAGCAAGTAGTGTGAAGAACAGAACCAGAATATGTTTCAAAATAATGGGGTGTTACAATCTTTTCATGCAATTGAAATATGAAAGAAAACGTAAATTCAATCATATAATGGAAACTACGAGCTGATATGGTTAACTGGAAATCACCATATAAGCTTTATAACTTTCAAGTAATCCTGATAAAAAACGATGTGTTATTGTCCATATAATAAACTGTACGTGATTTTTTGTCAAGTCTTATATATATATATATATATATATATATATATATATATATATATATATATATATATATATATATATATATATATATATATATATATATATATATATATATACATATACATATATATATATACTTGGTTCTCGGGATGAACCGCGCAAAAGATTTGAGAAATCAGGCAGTGCGGTTGGTGGAGTGAGCGGGTTGAGACCGCGCAATCGTGTTGTTTCCGGTTCCTCCTGGTTCGATTCGTGGAGTGGGCAGATTGAGGCCACGTATCTGAATTATTTTCCCTTCTAATTCTCCTGAAGATGGCTTCGCAAAAGGAGCCGAAACGTCGAGATTTTTCAAATCTTTTGCGCGGTTCATCCCGAGAACCAAGTTTTTTAATTACTTCTGACCGCGGAAATCTTTCTGAACATATATATATATATATATATATATATATATATATATATATATATATATATATATATATATATATTATATATATATATATATATATATACAGGGTGTTCCAGAATAACGTCGTCAAAAAATTTCAAGAGGTTATTTCTGAAGATATTTAAAGAAAAAAAGTTCCTATGAATGTAGGTCCGAAAATGCTTCCTCACCGAAATACAGAATGTTGAAGTTTGAAAAAAAAATGTAATTTTTTTTAACATTTTCGAAACTACGACAGCTATCAAAATGAACTTTGGAACATTGTTATAGTTTTCCAAGCTCTATACACTAGTGTTTCAATTTCTTCCGAAACTGTTCAGGGACAGAGAATACAGTTTTACCGTGAGTTTCATTAGCCTATATTTTTGAGGGAGGGCATTATTGGCGAATAGAAAAGAGGTAAGCAATGAATTTGAAGTCTATTGAATAAATTTTGTCTCTTGCTTCAATTTGATATTCCCAAGCATTTTCTTTCTGAAGAAATAGAAAAAGGCGAAAACTTATATTGTTACTCAAAATACTAAATCTAATTTTGACATAAGTTCGGCATTGCGATAGCGAGTAGTCAAGGCAACCACATTTTTAATTTTTAAATACTTTTTCCAGGAAAATGTTTTAAAGGAATTATGCTTAATTATCCTAAAAACGCTTGAGAATATCGAATTGAAGCAGGAAACCAAATTAATTCTAAATATTTCCAATATAGTTTAGCCTATTTTTATTTACCAATAATGACCTCCCTCAAAAATATGGTTAAATGAAACCCACGGTACCCCCCTATTGTCCGTTTCTTAACAGTTTTGGAAAAACTTCCAACAGCAGTTTATAGAGTTTAAGGAGCAATAACAATGTTCTAAAGTTCATTTTGATAACTTTCGTGGTCTCGAAGATGTTAGAAAAAATTATATATTTTTTTTCAAACTTCGACATCCTGTATTTCGGTAAGGAAGCATTTGCGGACCTACATTCATAGGAACTTTTTTTCTTTAAATGTCTTCAGGAATAACCTCTTGAAATTTTCTGACGTTATTCTGGAACACCCTGTATATATATATATATATATATATATATATATATATATATATATATATATATATATATTTATATATGTAAATAAATATATATATATATATATACATACATGTCTGTATATATTATTATAATATTGTATAATATGAAGTAGAATGCAATCGTTTTCTTAACCCAGATCTGTAGTTTAACTAGTGATAAATATTGAAAATTCCACGCTTTCAAAAGATAAGGTAATTGAACTCTGAGTATTTGTGTACTTAGAAATACGAATATAAAAACTATTCTTATCTAATCAGAAATGTATTTCAATAATTCATCACGCCAAATTTTCTATCACGCAAAATGTCATTACTGCAACATGTCAATATTTTAGTTTATATGTTATCTAGAATAGCTATCTTGAAATTAGTGATAGGTAAATATTTCTGATTTTCGACAAACAGAAATATTAAATACCTGAACTATTTATTCATTAGAGAAAAGATTTAGAAATGGTTCATCTTATATATATATATATATATATATATATATATATATATATATATATATATATATATATATATATATATATATATATATATATATATATGAATATATATATATACATATATTTATATATATATATATATATATATATATATATATATATATATATATTTATATATATATATATATATATATATATATATATATATATATACTGATATTTAAAATAAAAACACTTGGCTTTAAGTTTCACAAATATATTGAATAAAAATTAACAATTACATTAGTCAACTAGTTTCGGGTTATGGGCCCATTATCAAGACATGTCTTGATAATGGGCCCATAACCCGAAACTAGTTGACTAATTTAAATGTTAATTTTTATTCCATATATTTGTGAAACTTAAAGACAAGTGTTTTTATTTTATATATATGTATTTAATCATGTTTCACCAAGTGATAAGCGAAACATCAATATTAGATATATATATATATATATATATATATATATATATATATATATATATATATATATATATATATATATATATATATATATATTAAATATATATATATATATATATATATATATATATATATATATATATATATATATATATATATATATATATATATATATATATATATATATATATATATATATATATATATATATATATATATATATATATATATATATATATATATATATATATATATATATATATATATGAGTTTGGAGTGGCTGTTCAGATCAGTGGATCAGTGGCGCAGCGAGAGGGGGGTTAGGGGTCAAAACCCACCCCAGACTGACTAAAAAATTGTTTCCAACAATTCATCAGGTTTTAATTATAGTGGCACTTTTACCAGTCACCACATGTTCTTGTGAAAGTACGTTTCCTTCCCTAAAATTTCTTAGAAATTATTCGCGGAGTTCTACTGGTGACAAGTAAAACGGCCTAGCTTTGATGTATATACTTACAGATATTCCTATTCCGGAAGACGAAATTCCTGATGTCTTAGGTCTTCAATCTCTCGTACTATTTTATTATAATAAATATGTAAATTTTAATTGGCAATAGGAAATGTCGCGATTTTTTAGTTGCTTCGACTAAAAAATCGCCTGTGCGCGGGGTTCCATATAAACCCATGCATTCTATTTTGGCAACTAAATAGTTGCCTGCCAAAAGTTGCTCATGCGCGGCAAGCTTATTTCCCTGTGAGAGAATAAACATAATCAACTCAAAAGCCGCATATGGTATACCAATACTGGAGATACTCAGTGGCGGCGGTAAGCAATCACGGGCCCACTCGCGAGAATCGTTTTAGCGCCCCCTTAAGTTACGTTTACGTTTTAACATGTCCCGATCACATATACTGAAATAAGGGCCGGCACATAAGACTCGTAATTTTTCGATATTTTCACAACAGTGCATCGACATGTTGCAGACTGTTTCCATTCCGGCACTTGTTCTAACACGTCGCGGATCAAGTTTGTAGTAACTGAAACAGTGTTTTTGACCCACCGCCCGACCGCAAGAACTATAAAAACTATGTCCAACCACCCTCTAACCAGGCGCGGATCCAGGCCCGACTTTTGGGGGGGAACTTTTATATATTCAAAATCCAAAAGGTACTGGTATTTTGGTCAATGGTAAATCGAGTAGCTCCCAATCAAAATAATTAAGTGGGGCCCAGGCCATTTGGCAGGGGGGGGAGGGGAGTTCCCCCAGTTCCTCCCTCTGGATCCGCGCCTGCCTCTAACCCCATATGATGGTAATAGATGAAAATTTGAACTCTTTTCTTACTACAAGGATTATTCAATTATTTTTGTTCTCTAACAGCAAATCTGTTTTACTTAATCTTAAAAAGCCTACATTACAAGATATCCATACTAGTTCTAAACTTTAAGTTTTAAAATAACATAGGTACCTATAAAATATCAATATGAAAAAAGACAGTTCATCATAAAATTGAGTTCATTTCTTGTATAACTGAAAGACAAAGCTTTTGTATTAGATTTTCATAATGTCAGTTACTCACACAGAAAGGCTTTCAATCGTCCCCTCCCCATTCTTCTTTTCTTTAACAGAAGATATTCATCTACCTATACCTTTGTATAAGTTTATCTTGCGTTTTCTTCAAAACTGCACGACGAAACAAATGACCCATGCATTTGTTTTGTTTTCACCTATTCAAAAACCATTTGAATATTAAAAAAATGAATTATGTGAATTAAAATGCTTCCGGCCGGGGGCCCCTTAGCCGTCTGAAACCCCCCCCCCTCGAAACATACGAAGAGGTATAATCATATTTTCCACGAAAATAATAGTTTATTGCTCTATGACGAACATCAACAATGAAGTAGTTTTTAAATCTGTTTAAGACCATGAATTTTGAGTCTGATATACATATATTTCTTTTGTTTTCGTGGTTTTTGAGGTTTTGTTGAGTGGATTGAGTTGATATTAGCAGAGTATCCTCTGGCGATTCTTTTCCTTAAACACCGCCTGTTTAATGTGGAGATTTCATATTTTTTCCTGGTTTTTAAGATCAGCTCACCTCCATAGTCAGAGCCGGATTAACCCTGTCCGGGCCCCTAGGCAACAACCCTGTCCGGGCCCCAGGTCTTTTCAAGTTGATAAAGGGATGTAAGTAACAAAAGATGATCGACTCCAGGTATCCTGTTACTTCAAAGTCTTATGTGATATTGCACAACATGGTTACTTTGACTTGATGCTGCAGCATCACCTTACCTGACGCGTTAGCTTTATTGAAATGGTCTTAATGAATAGGTTATAGATAAGTGATGAATGATGATCCAGGTTACATGATGGGCTAAGAAAGAGAAATGAGACTGGACGCGGTTATTCTAAATATAATCTTGTTGAACGCAATAAAATACAATAGGGGGAAGTCGGTGAATTGTGCGCACCTAAGAATCTGGGTTGATATTTTCATAAATATAGCATCTAGAATTCTGAATTTTGGCATAGATATTCTTCATTGTATATGGTATAACACCAATGAATTAAATATCACAAAAAAATATGTTCTGAGCTTGAGAACGAAATAAGACATAAACTGACAATGCGCATGATTATCCACCCTATGCGGGTAATTGTGCGCACCAGTCAGGGTAACTGTGCGCAACCAGAAATCTTTAAATATAGTATGGTGTATCAGGTATAACCAAATGAAGCATTACAGAAGACATATAATATTTGTTAGAACATTAACAAAATATAAAAAAATTGTAATTTAGGTACAAAAATGCCAGTCATATCCTTCATAGCTTTCAGTGGTCCATAAAATGCTAAATCTAAAGCCTGTGAGCAATGAGATGTATGTGGTGTGATGGCTAGCAATTCAATCTTGTTTTGCTTACAGAATTTATAATTTTATAGCTAAATTGTTAGCTACTGCATAAGAATACGCTAATCGCAGAAGTTCATTTCTTGTGACACCATAAAAAAGTTTTGCCATTTTTAGTACGTGACTCGCTAAACTCTTTTCTTGGACCTGTGAAAAAATGGGATGTGGACCCACTAATATCACATCCTCCATCATATTCATCTTTCTTTTTTTTGCGGATTGTATATTCTGGTCTTGAAACTTCCTTCCGTCATCTCTAACTGCTCCGTCATTTGCAACAAATCACAAGACTTTTTTCATTTTGTCTGCGTCCCAAGATGCTTTATTAGTTTTGCGGGTATATTTTAGCATCTGAAATTATTTAGAAAACATTTATTTTTATACTGAATAACAACAAAAACTTCTTACTCAAAAAGTTGGCTAATTGTGCGCACTAACATAAAACTGGAGATTCTTTACCTTAGATGAATCGCTACTACAATAGCTAGAACCACGTTGATTACTTTAGTATAATTACCCAAACAGAAAAGTCCTCATTAACATTTTAAATCTTCTTTTCGCACGCACAAAAGTTAGAGTAAACAACCAAAATAGTAGTCAGACACGATGACAGCCGCGTTTGCCGCGGAAATTGCCTAAATGGCTGCGCAACTTTAACTATCTTCTAAGAGATGGCACGAAGTGTGACTTCCCCCTAAACGTAAGAAAACAGTTCTGTGAAGTACAAATTAGAAAAAGTCAACTTCCAAGATATTTATTGTTTTTGTACAGTACAGTAAGTTTAAATATAAACTTTTCTAACTTTTTTGGAAACAATATCGTTTAAAACATCTTGGAAGTTGACCCTTTCTAATACATCATTTTCAATTGGCATTATTGACAATGAATTCAAACAGTTCTAGGACGATGACAGTTTATTAGTTCTACTACTCTATACTAGATGGTTCTGCATGTATGAAGTATTTCATCAATTGACAACATGCGTCGAAAGAAAGCAATAATATTGTTAAGGAATTACATATAAATTATAAAATAAAATTTTCATTCGATGAAATTTTTTTTTCTTAGTGCGTGCACGGGCCTCTAGTCGACGCGGGGCCCCTAGGCAGTTGCCTACTCTGCCTAATGGTTACTCCGGCCCTGTCCACAGTCCCTCTAAATTGGCTAACGGGGCTTAGAATTTTTCATTTAAAAAAGCGCTTGAGCAGTAAAGCTCCATCACGAAGGTCGTATTTTTCGCACGAAATGCATCGCGTCAAGGTGCGAACGGAATAAATTATGGTTTGATAAACTATTCGTTTAAATAACAAACCGAATGAAAATTTGAAAGAAAATCATTCTCGTAGAGCTACGAGAACTGAAGAATCACGGGTTAGTAACAAATCGTCCTAAAAATAATTTATTTAATTGAAAAAAATAATGCTCCGCGAAGTGCATCACATCGAGATGCGTTTCGAACGGAATAGTTTCGGCGAAGTGCACCGCGGTTGCAAAAAAGAATTGAAACCCACAAAGGGTAGTATTTCAACATCAACTCAATCGACATAACGACGTAAGAAATTTCAACACTCTTACTTAATAGTCCAGTCACTGGAAACATAAAAGGGGGCTTTCACTACAAAAGGTCAAGGAAAGTTATAATTTGGTAGATTTCTACAGTTTGGTGTCCTAATTGATATTCCGAGTTTGCGACCTTGGGCGACAGCCGCTCGCGCCGCCATATTGGAAAAATGGTACCAAAAACCAGTTTTTTGAGAATATCTTCTCTCCAGTGCCACCTAGGTCAAAAATAGTTTTTAGAAGAATTATAGAGCATGCAATTTCCTGCAACTTTTGTATGAAATATTTTTTAATCAGATGAATAGTTCACGAGTTACAGCGGAGTCAAACTCAGAAAATTTCTATAATTCGCAAAATCGCTACAGTTTTTCTCGAAATTTCAGTAAATACCGATTACTTAATACGTACTACCGTTTTTTTTTATTCATTTCAAACAAATTGACGGTATTTACAAAACTTTTAGATTACATTGCTATGATTTTCTTTCAGCACTAAACGAATATTAGCGAAGAGGGCTTCAGAACAGAGCAGGTCAAAAATTCTTTCGGTTGGGGCCAATACAAAAGACCCTTGGAGGGTCTGCTATCTCCTCTCTCTGACCCCAATATTTACGAACATCTGCCGTCCATGCTCGGGGGAAATACGTTAGTGTGTTAGTATCGTGGTAGACGCCAAGCGGAGTATATCCATTATGGCTGCTCCAGGAGATAGTTGTTTCACAAGAAAGATTTTTCTCAAACGAAACAAATAAAATTCGCTTGATTTCGATGCTAAAGAAGAAATTTGAAAATTCTAATTTCATAGTAAAACAGGCGACAGAAGATGCTGACACATTGATTGTCAACACGGAGATCAGTATGTCCGCATCGTATGATTCCGTATTCATAGTAGGAGAAGATATCGATCTTCTCGTCCTGCTAACAGCACTGGCGAGATCTCATCCAAACGTTTACCTTCGCAAACCAGGCAGAGGAAAAATTGTTAAAAAAATTTACTCTCCTCGAAGTCTACAGTACGGAGAAATAGTGGCGAAAAACATATTGTTCTTGCATGCGTTCAGCGGGTGCGACACTACTTCTTCTGTTTTCAACGTAGGAAAAATTAAGTTTATAAAAATACTCGAAAAGAACGAATATTTAAGCCGAACTATACAAGCTTTCAAAGAGTGAAACGCAAATCCCGAAGTCATTTCTGCTGCGGGAGAAAGCTTTTTTATTGCTCTTTACGGCATTTCCAAGGAAAACACCATTACTTTGGGCTCCCTACGCTATCAAAATTTCGCAAGATCCGTCACGAAGAGTAAATTCAATCTTGATGCATTACCCCCTACAAGGGAAGCTTCACGGCAACATTCCCTTCGGACCTACCACCAAGTTCAGGCTTGGTATGATATACACGAGAGTCCAGAGCAATGGGATTGGGAAAGAAGCAAGATTGGGCTGACTCCAATAGAAACAACAAAAGATCCAGCACCAGAAGCGCTCCTGAAATTTATTTCGTGCAGGTGCAAGAAGGGATGCGGTCGAGCATGTGGGTGTAGGAAAACGGGCTTGAAATGTTCTGTTATCTGCACATGCTGCCACGGAGACGCGTGTGAAAACAGCGCAGATATTTTTGCGGGCTCAGGAGGAGAAGAAGAAGAAGAAGACAACATCGACGACGAGAATGGAGATCTGAACGTTGCGAAATTATTGGCACAGGAAGTCGGAGAAGACAACGAAGATGAAAACTCGGAAGAGGAGGGAATAAATTTGCAAGAAGCTATTGATATGAGCGAGCCTGGACCATCTAGGGCATCGAAACGAAAGAAAAGACATGAGTAAATAATGAATCGTGGATTAGGCCTACTGGGGATACCATATTAAAAAAACGCGCCTCTCACTCTACCTCATGGTGGTTCGGAAATGAGTAAAAAACGATAGTACGTACTAAGTAATCGGTATTTACTGAAATTTCGAGAAAAACTGTGGCGATTTTGCGAGTTGTAGAAATTTTCTGAGTTTGACTCCGCTGTAACTCGTGAACTATTCATCTGATTAAAAAATATTTCATACAAAAGTTGCAGGAAATTGCATGCTCTATAATTTTTCTAAGGTCAAAAATATTTTTGACCTAGGTGGCACTGGAGAGAAGATATTCTCGAAAAACTGGTTTTTGGTACCATTTTTCCAATATGGCAGCGCGAGCGGCGGTCGCCCAAGGTCGCAAACTCGGAATATTAATTAGGACACCGAATTTCACAAATCTGCCAAATTAGACCTTTCCTTGACCTTTTGTAAGTCAGAATCTACCCATTGCCTGGACTATAATGTGCATAAGCTGTGAAGATGAGGAAATTTTTCAAAAACCACAAAAAAACAACAAATATTTAAGTAAAAATAGCGATATATATATATATATATATATATATATATATATATATATATATATATATATATATATATATATATATATATATATATATATATATATATATATACAGGGTGATTCATTAATACGTGTAAATATTTTAACGCAAAAATTTTGAGCTCAAAATATGAAGATCTAACTCAATTTGCTTATACAGAATATTTCTCCTTACTGATTTACAGGGTGTTTCATTTAAATTATTAAAAATGAATTTTGTTCATAACTCTAATGCTGCTTGATATTTCTTTATGATAAGATGTTTATTTTAAGCAATACATGCAATCGTATGACAAAAAACACCGACTTGACTCGTACATAAAAATCAAAAGAATTGTGCAGCCAATGTTCAACGTTAAATATCTCAAAAATAGTGGCTCTAGAGTTACAAAAAAAAAGTTCCTTATTTACAGAGAAAATATTGGAGAATCGAAAAATTATACTAAAATGACAATTCTGCCAGTGGCGTAGAATTTAGGAAACGAGAACTCTTCCCATGCCCCTGCCGTACGCCACTGGTGATAGCGAGAAAGTCTGCTTTACTATTATTTGATGTGTCCCAAACTACTTTAACTTACTGCCAAATATCATAACAAAATATCCAGCAGCATTGAAGTAATGAACAAAATTCATTTTTAATAATCTAAATCAAACACCTTGTAAATCAGTATGGAGAAATATTTTGTATAAGCAAATTGGGTTAGATCTTCATATTTTGAGCTCAAAATTTTCCCGTTGAAATATTTACACATATTAATGAATCACCCTGTATATATATATATATATTTATATATACATATATATATATATATATATATATATATATATATATATATATATACAGGGTGTCTTAAATAGCGTGTGCCACTATTGCTATCTCCTAAACCATAAGAGTTACAGAGTCGGTTAAATTAGAGAAAAGTTGCGCTTCCTAATAACCAATCTTAATATATTGACAGTATTGCCAAATTATTTTTACTTTTAGAAATATCCGGGAAAATGTGAAAAACGCCAAAAATTATTTCTCTTCATAGCTCGAAGACTATTGACCTGAGCAAAAAATTATATGTGAGAAAATAACTTTGTTTTTTATTCTCTACACAACGGTGTTGCCAGTTTTCTAAATTGACGTTAAACAATTGAGATATCTTTACCAACTTACTTTTTTTGAATACGGACCTGGATTTATTATTTCATTTTTTGAGAAAAAATTCAATTTCCTATACAACTATGTATTACACGAATATGGTTCCTTACGTTTCTACCCATAAAATCCATCCTCAGGATATTGAAGAAAAAATTACTTAGTACGGCCCTGTTTTTTGGAATAAATTTTAATGAATTGAAATATGTCGCACTATTTACACCAAAACTCAAATTTAAAGGAGTAACACAGTTTCTGCACACTTTCTATTTGCCATAGGGAAACTTCACCGCTACTAACATTTTTGTAATGTATATATCCTAAAAAAATATTTTTGAGTACTTATTAAAAATGTAAGTTATAATTAAAGTAAAAATGAATATCTAATACGTTGGTCTCGTCCTCTCCCCCTTTCAATGTAACAGTACAATTTCGTTTATGAGGCTTATTAAAAGACCCATGCTCCGGCATCCTCCTTTCTAATCTTGCAAATATTTTCGGGTTGGGTATTCTTCTTTCCGGGTACAAATTTTGATACATCTGAACAGCGTTAGTAGCATTACGAAATGACCTCGCATAAACAAATATCATATCTGTCTTTTCATAATTTGAAAACTCTATTTTAAGTAAGCAGAAATTTTAAGACAACACAGTTTGTAATAAAATGACATAAAATAAGTTTGACACACAACAAGTATTTGTTGATTTTTCAATTGTTTTCAAAGCCAACTTTAGAAAGACGTCTCAGTAATACATATTATATTACAGTAGGTGGTAAGCTTCGATGTTTTAACTTATTTAAGGGAGAACTCGAATAGACTTACCATATATTTGTGTTACTACTTACTGAGCAATACTTTTTTGGAAGTCTTACATTACAGAAATATTGACAACGGGTGTACTTCTCCAGAGAAACCCAGTGTTATAAATGGTATATATATTATGGTATAAATAATGAAGTAGTAATAAATTTATGTATTTTCCTTCATAAATTTCTTCCATTTCTTTAAAACTTAAACAAGGGATCAAATATTTTAATGCATGAAAAGTATGCCATAAAAACAGGGCCGTACCAAGTAATTTTTTCTTCAATTTCTCGAGGATGGATTTTCTGAATAAAAACCTAGGAACCATATTCGTGTAATACATGGTTGTGTAGAAAATTTAATTTCTTCTCAAAATATGAAATAATAAATCCAGGTCCGTATTTAAAAAAAGTAAGTAGGTAGTGATATCTCAAATGTTAAAAATCAATTAAGAAAACCAGCAACACTGTTATGTAGAAAACAAAAAACAGAGTTTTTTTCTCAGGAAAGTTTTTTTTCTCAGGTCAGTAGTTTTCGAGCTATCGAGAGAAATAATTTTTAGCGTTTTCCATGTTTTCCCGAATATTTCTGAAAATAAAAACAATTTGGCAACAATGCTAACGTCCTAAGATTGGTCATCAGGAAACTCAACTTTTCTCTAATTTAACCGACTTTGTAACTCTTATGGTTTCGGAGATAGCAATAGTGGCACACGCTATTTAAGACACCCTGTATATATATATATATATATGCATTATATTAAAACAAATCATAGTCAAAAATTAATTTATAATCGTAAGCCGTATACAAGCTAAACCCAGAGCGAAACTTGCTAAATACACATACCGTTTCTCCTCTTACCAAAAAAGTATAATTTCAAAGATTTGAGTTGCTTTCTCCTCTTCCCGACACTTTGGCAGAAATTGGTAAGTCTGAAAAATATCAAGTTAAGTTAGTAAGAAGAACTTGACCTCGTTAAAATTAAAACTTGTTACTTACTTTTAATTTATAGTTAATACATAATTTAGGCTTTTGGTTACCTAACCTATCTAACCGCACTAGATTACCTATCCTATAATTTGTTGTTACAATGTAGAATGTAATCTTTTTGATCTACCAAAAATTATCACTATAAGTTGTCTTTTATTTGATGATAGCAAAAAAAAGAGTTTCTGATTAATTTTGTTACCACATTATTTCAAAAAGAGAAAATTGTAAACTGTGTTATATTAGTAGATATTTTATTTGTTTTTTGTTGTTTGTTTATATCGCAAACGAGCGGTTTGAAGTTTAAATGAATGACAAATTAAAATACAAATGATGTTTCATTTTATTCGAAAAAAATATATTTTATGGGGTGTCCGGGAATGAAAGTAAATTCCACCCAAAATGTCCGGGGTTTTCAAATTAGTAGATGGCAACCCTATATATATATATATATATATATATATATATATATATATATTATATATATATATATATATATATATATATATATATATATATATATATATATATATATATATTTATATATATATATAGGTATATATATATATATATATATATATATATATATATATATATATATATATATATATATATATATATATATATATATATATATAAATATTATATAGGTATATATATATATATATATATATAATCTCTTGATTATTATTAGCAATAACAGGCTTGTTGAATCTTAAAAAACTCGATTTTATTAAAAAGTTGACGTTTCGCCACGACAACAATCAAATATTTTGAACCTATTTTGTACATTACGTGGGTGAAGGTTTCTGTGGTTCCCTTCCCATCTAATATCAACAGACCTGTCTGTTGATATTGGACTAAATAGCACGTAATTAATAACTGAAGACGGTCACAGCCGCAATGAGAAATTTTTGAAAAAAATATAAATAGTACCCTATTCTTTGACTCTTCAAAATCAAAATAATTTGAACCTATTTCGAACATTACGTGGGTAAAGGTTTCTGTGGTTTCCCTTACCATCTAATAATAACAGATTTGAATGTTAATATTGGACTGAATAGCACAGAATAAATAACAAAGAACGGCCACAGCCGAAAAATTTTAGTGAAACACAGTAGTCTTATTCTATTCAAATTTTTTAAAATCAATAAATGTCAAAGAAATTTCAATTTTTTCAAAAGTTTTGATAAAGCCACGAATGTCGTGGCGAAACGTCAACTTTTTAATAAAATCGAGTTTCTTAAGATTCAACAAGCCTGCTATTGCTGATAATTATCAAGAGATTAGAAATTGTTCACAGGCAACAACAATTCGAATAAATAACTATATATATATATATATATGTATATATATATATATATATTTATATATATATATATATATATATATACATATATCCTCGCTATTTTTAGGTACGTAAATATTTGTTGTTTTTTTTTGTGAGTTTCTGCCTTGACTAATTTCAGGATATTTCAGAAGAATAGTGCCCTAATTCTAAGTAAATTAGTCCACTTGTACTCTCATTCCTTCAATTCTGTATAACGAATGTATTTTTTTGATAATCGGAGAAAATTCTTCGGAAATGATTTTTTTATTTCTCTT